>JAUEJF010497330.1:0-11304 GCA_032275005.1 Desmognathus adatsihi | reverse complement strand
GAGGCAACGATTCACCCGGAACCAAACCAAAGCCAAAACAGCGATGCTGGAACCTCGCCTGTCATACAAAATGCTTCTTTCTTCCCAAACTCGGTCAACCTTTCGGTGAGCCTAACAGACGATATCATAGCGGTTATTGACATCCTAGACTCCGACCAAGAAAAATCACCAACTAATCCTTCAACTAACACTGATAAGAACCTTCTAAACCAATCTGCTGCACTTTCAGCCTCTCCAATATTACCGATCACTACTCACGATGCTGAAGAACCGAATGAACAGGCATTAACCACTACTGTAACACCCAACGTTACCCCGCCACAACAAGACTGGGGAACGTATCTCCAAGTAATGGAAAAAATGTCGGACACATTAAACGTAATGACTAATTTGATAGCAGCTCAAAAGGTAACAATAGATTCCTTACAAGGCAAAGTTAGTGATCTCCAGGTCAATTCAAATAAAAACTTTGCGTTAGTGCGCCAAACAGTTACAAATATTGTTAAAACTCAAGAAGAAACCTTGTCAAAAGTGGAAAATGTACTAAAAAATCAGAAAACCGACCATGCAATCTTACTTAATTACCCGAAAGAAGCAACAAAAATACTCAACAAAATGTCACAAATTGAAGTTAAAATTCTTTCATTAACTTCAAACCAACAGTCAGGCGAAACTGAGCAAACAAACCACTCGATTAGCTAAACCTATAAAAGCACTTCGCATTGAAGCTAAAGAGCCTAGTATTTCATTTTGTTTGCTCAACACCCGCTCTTTAGTTAAATATAATACAGTAGTTGCGGACTTTATTGTTGATCATAAGTTGGACCTTGTTGCTCTCTCTGAAACATGGCTGCATGAGGCAGCGGGACCTGCGCTTGCACTGGCTGTCCCAGATGGTTATCGTATTTTGAGGAATGACCGTGTGGGTAATATTGGTGGTGGGGTGGCTTGCATTTTTAGGAAAGATTTTGAGGTTCATCAATTACCTCGCTCTACCTTGGGGGCTTGTGAACATTTGATTTTAAAATTTACACTTGATCCAAATACATCTCTCATTTGTATTATTATCTATAGGCCTCCACCCGATCTCCCAACTTTCAGAGAACAGTTGATCGGCCTCTTATCAGAACTCCTGAATATCAATACCAAACTTATCATATTAGGTGATTTTAATTATTGGGCTGGTAACTCCTCTGATAAAGAAGGTATTGCACTACTTAACTCACTTAAAGCCCTTGGCCTGATTTACCATCATACAGGCCCTACCCATGAGCTGGGCAATGCGCTAGATTGGGTGCTATCTCATAAGCTTGAGGTAACAGACATTAAGATTCAACCATGTCCATGGTCGGACCATTTCTTCATTTTTGGCTCTATTCCACTCTTGAGCACTTTACGGAAGCTAGTACATAAACGGGTCATTAAACGATGTCGCAATATTGCTAAAATTTCTCCTGAATGCTTTACAGATTCTATTGCACCTTTATTGCCTAACATCCTTAAACTTGACAACTTGGAAACTTTGACCTCTGAATTCAGGACTTGCTTGAATACAGTCACTGACAATCTAGCACCGGAAAAACTTAAGATACACAAAGTAGAAACTAGCAATAAAAAGTGGTTCTCTGACTCTATCTTAAAAGCACGTACACTTAAAAGAAGAGCAGAGGCATCATGGAGACGAAACCCGTCGCAGGACAATAAAGTCTCCTATAAACTTGCTGCCAGTAATTTTAAAGAGGCTATCGTGTCAGCTAAAAGAGAACTGTTTAATTCTAGAATAGGTGAGGCGAAATCATCTTCAAAAGAACTTTTTAAAGTGGTGAAAGAACTCGAGGGTACAGCGGCCCCTCTTAATCTTCCTTTTCCCACTCAGGAGTGGTGCCAGGAGGTTCAGGCTGCCCTGTTTGCTAAAATTGAAAAACACATTGCGGCCATTAAGTCTAAACTTACTACTATGCCCATATCTACTGAACCCCTTGTCTCTAGCTCTCCATCCTCTCAACCTGGCAATTTGTTTAAGTTTCAGCCAGTTACTGTTGAGGAGATTATTAAACTTGTATCTTCTATGAAGTCCACTGCCTATAGAGGTGATGTTTTTACAGCAGATATTATTAAGAAATCTATTCATGTGTTGGCTCCGCTGATTGTTAAAATTATTAATCTGTCATTTGCTGCTGGTGTGGTCCCGCAGGTGCTGAAGGAAGCCTGGATCATGCCTTTGCTGAAGAAGGCTGGTCTGGATCCTTTTGACCCTCTTAATTATAGACCCATCACACATGTCTCGTTTATTTTGAAGATTTTAGACATGGTTGCGCATAACCAGCTTCGCCTTCATTTAGAACGGGAAGAGTTGCTTAACCCAAGACAATCTGGGTTCCGAAAAGGTTACGGCACAGAATCTGCATTGCTGGACCTAAAGAACAATTTAACCAAAATTATTGATGGCGGCAATACTACACTGCTCATTCTTTTAGACCTGAGCGCGGCCTTTGACCTCGTGGACCATGAACTTTTGGTCCAGAGGTTAAAGACTAATTTTTATTTTTCTAATCAAGCAGCAGACTGGATCAATTCTTTTTTATCTGATCGAACAGCCAGAGTTTTTATGGATAACGTTGCCGCAGACCCCACCCCGCTGGTCAGAGGGGTCCCTCAGGGATCTTGTCTATCCCCAACCCTATATAATCTGTATACTCGGCCCCTCTTTGACACTCTTGACCAGTTGGGTGTGGGGTTTACGAACTACGCGGACGATACACAGATCTATCTACCTCTCTCTGGCTGTTATACCGCTGACCTTGCTTTGGTGCAATCTATTTTTAAAATTATTCAGAATTGGATGGTGCAGAATGGATTGGCTCTTAATGATAATAAGACTGAGCTATTATTGTTGGGCACGAAATATCGCCTGGAATCATTACCTGATGTATATACATCCTTTGATATCGAGGGTAATATTATTCAAACTGCTTCTGCAGTGAAAACCTTGGGCGTCTGGCTTGATGCTAAACTCTCCATGTCTACCCATGTATTGAAAACTAAAGCCGCATGTGCCTTTGCCTTGAAACTGGTGCGCCAAATAAAGAACTATCTCTCTAAAGACAATCTGGCAAGAGTGGCTGGAGCACTTGTTAACTCCCGCATAGACTATTGTAATAGCCTATTGGCGGGAGCAGATAAAAAAGTGCTTCACACCCTACAGATTGCGCAAAATAATGCGGTACGCATAGTGAGTGGTCTCTCTCGTAAAGACCATGTTTCACAGGCAAGGAACAATCTGCATTGGCTGCCAATACAACAGAGAGTTGTCCACAAAATTTGCTCATTGACTCACAAGTGCATTTATCATGCTGCCCCCTCGTATCTATCTGACTGTTTGTCAATCCATAGGCCTAGTAGAGCACTAAGATCTGAAGGCACTATTAGATTAAATCCTCCTAAATTCCACTTAACAACATTTGGTGGTCGTTCCTTTTCTGCTCAAGCAGCCTTACACTGGAACGCCCTACCCTACAATCTTAAACATGTGAACTGTTTCACTGCCTTCAAAAAAGACTTGAAAACGTACTTATTTCGTGACCTTACCTGATTTTTCACCTGTATTCTGACTGGATTTGATGTCTTATGATATTCTGTGTTTACCTATTTGGTTTTGGCGTATCGGAGTGCTCTGAGGCCCAAGGGCGAGTAGCACTTTAATCAAGTTATTTAGTTAGTTAGTTAGTTAGTAGTTTTCAGCACCTAAATATGTTTTAATATTGCTTTGTGTTGTCTGTCCAAAGCGCCCTGAAGCCTCAGCATTGTGCGCTCTACAAAAAAATAAAATGAATGAATGAATGAATATGTGCTTAATTTATAGCAGCGATAACATAATTGTTACATCACAACATGCATTTGATGTATTGTTAGTTTACTGATGTCACTTGCTAGCAGGGTTGATTTCCTTTCATATAAGCACAAATAAGATGTTCATGTGACTCAAAGGCAGATGAGACATTTTGTAATATGTTAATACCAGTCGCAAGTTTCATATTTTCTACACAATGACATGAAGGTAGACTCTAAAACCCATTCAGCTCTAATGGTTTAGCACTTAGGACACGTATCACCGGGTTCCATGCAGGTGTCAATTGTACATTTAGAGATCAAGCTGGATTATGCAATGCATACACAGCAGTGGGCAGTAGGATATTAAGTGAACTAATTTATGGTATACAGATTACTGACTGATAGAAGTGAATAGTGGGGTTTCATATAAGAAATAGTGTCTGGAATATATGTGTAAATGGGTCATAATTGGCTGCTCAGAAGGACAGTAAAGGTAAAGGCTAGTGCTTATATAGCGCTACAAACCTGGAGACATGTGAGGGCAGGGTGACGCTACTCACATCCTGCGAATCAATCTGGGCATGCGCACTTGCTGTGGGCATGCCCAGCGCATGATTCCGCACCAGATAGCCTGTCTGTGAACATAGATTCGCAGGCAGGGAATCCAATTTCATTCGCTGCCACCGACAGCTTTTTCATGTCTGTGGCAGAAAATGAAATGGGAATCATGCGGTTGGGTTGTTGGTCACTGAACGTTCGGTGAGGTTGCTGCAGCCTCACTGAACGCTCAAGCAACCTGTATAGAATTGGCGCCTAAGAGTCATGATCAAGTTCAAAACGTTTTACAGAGCATCACTTTAGGACGCTGCAACCTGGCCAACCCTGGTGTCTTGGGCAAGTGGCAATCCTGAAAGAGAAAAGTGCATAATTTAAAGGGCCACCCACTACAGCCCCTTAAAAACTGACAAGAAATAAATCAATATTAAATTATTACAGTGAGGGGTAATAAACAAAAATATTTCAACTTTGGTTCTTTTACACAAAGATATTTAAAGAAAAAAGTATTATGTTTTCACTGTTTGGGGGACAGCTATATTTGATTTTTTCTTACCTTCAGAGGAAGGCTTCTTCAATCCATTTTTGTGCTGAAAATAAAAAGAAACACTTTTAGGCCAAGGAACGTTTAGCCTTTAGACCTTTTTTTTAATCCTCCCCTATCAAAATTAAAGTAATAAAAATGTCATAATATGGAGGACAAAAAAGCATTTCAATTGTGCAGCTGTCATTCAAGTCACACTAACAACCAATAACATTTTATTAGGTTATCACGTCACACTTCATTCTTGGTTAATAGGTCTTGTGACTTCAATTAACTAGGATTTCAATCTGCAATCATCTAGCTGCATACTGTCTTCCAGAATTAAGGGGTTTTGGCTAGAAATTCCTATCTGAAAAACCAGTTTATGACAATCAATACGCAACTTTTCTCTATATTCAATTCACAAACCTGTTATGTTATTAGCCAGAGGCCACTGCAACTCAGTCAGCTCGCTGTCAACAACCATCCTACTACTAAACCATCTCTTTCTTTACCAGATGATAAAACAAGTCCACTTTTCCAAGCCACTACAATACTCTGTGGCAAGAGAAACTCAGAAATGTACAACACTACAGTTCTGGCGCCAAACGCCAGCCTCTCGCAGAGGCTGGCGTTTGGCGGCCTCGGCGAGACCGTCTATTCACAGAGACACAGTTCCCAGATTTAATAATTTAATACAACTATTACAACGTTGTATGCAAAACAGGAAAGAATGTGTGTTGTGAATAAGTAGTGCAATTACACAGTGAAATACCAGAAGCTATCTGGTTCCAGTATAAAGATCAAATTATTTTGGTAGAATGCAAAAGCTAGAATCACTTTCACCTAACTATTTTTGGTCTGATTATGTGTCTAATTTATATTGGTAGAATGACATGTTTGGTCCAATTGCTTGTTTGTCTACTTGTTATCAATGGAATTGTAAATCTGTTATGCTCAAGTTTGTTTTCAGACTACAAATGTAATCGAACCAATATGTTACTAGACATTTTAGTAGTTGGGTCAAAATAAGGTATCCAAATTGCTTTTGCTAAATTTTTGTTAGGGCAGAAGGCCTGCTAAAATAAGACATGGAACCAAGATGTGTACAATTCATTAAATATTTAACTTAAAAGTTTGTCATATTATAAATATTAATAACCATTTAAAAATCATTTCCAATAGTTTTAAATAGTGTTGACAAGCTTAAAATTGTCAACATTGACAATAATGAAAATTATATTAGTATTATTATTTATAGTGTTACACACTCCATGGCATCACTGGTTAAAGGGCAACTGACCCACCTTTTACTACTTTGATTCTTATGACAGCCTGTGAAAAACTGTCTATATGTCATGCTTTTAATTTTTTTTCAAACAGTATTGTTTCCTAAATACTGAGAAAACTAAAAGGGAATGTTTGTTAGAAGTGAATTACCACTGGCAGCCAGTGTAGTTCCCTTCTAGCATCCATCACATGTGACCTTCGCGGAAGGTTTTTCACAATACACACTGCTGCAATCTGTATGACCTGTAGTTTGTTAACACAGGTCTTTGTCGCTCCAGCTTAAGGGCATTACAATAATCCAGTCTTGGCAATATGAGAGCTTTTACCAGTGTAGCACAATTCCGCTCAGAAAGGAGAAGTCTCACACGTCTGAGAAGGGACAAGTGGTAGTGCGAGTTTTTGCAGACATAGTTTACCTGAGCCTCCATCCCTAGGGATGCCTCAAGGGAGTCTCCAGCCAGGCAAATAAGGAAATAAATGTCGGCATAAACAATCAGTTTTATTTACAGCCACAGACAAACAGGAAGGAAGAGAGCAAAGCAAAGTAGCTACCAAGGTAGGTTCACCGCCTGGGGATTCAAATATCCTTGCAGAGGAATGGACTAATATGCCAATTCAAACATCCTCTGTAGGTAATCAGATGGTGGCACGGGACACACACTGGGTAAAAGGGAGTGGTGGAGAGACGAAGACGGGACCTTGCTGCATGCAGCTGAGGTGATTAAGCAAAGGCTGTCTCGATACCGGTATAGATGGTTGCACTGTCCACCATAGAGAAAAAATTTGAAGATCATCAACTTAGTCGTTGATAATGATAACAAGTGGCTCACTTGGAGAAGCATGTTTAATATATTGATAGCACTACTTTTACAGCATGCTTTAAACCAAGGGCATTCCGCAGACCTGCGCCTCAAGCCTTGCGCCTGTGGGAGGGATCGTAATGCACCTGGGCACCTCTTTGCTATACCTATCTTCCATAAAACACTTCATCAAAGGGGAAATATTTAAAAATTACTCATCTGCTCTGAGGGCATTTGGACAGTGCTCTTAGAGCAGTACTACAATAGTCATGGGTGCTATACAAATACCCGTTAACATAACACAGCATAATAGGTAAGCTACAATAAGTAATGAGTAACAGGGTGTTAAGCATGATTATACTAAAAAATGGAGGCTGAACCATTCCTACACAAGCCTAAGAAGGAGCAGTAGACCCCCAGGATCCCAAACGGTCAACTTGACTATAAGAGATAAGACCGTAAAATGAACAGGATATAACAAATCTACACTCCTAGTAAGATATCCACATAGCCGCTGACCTACCCTGACAGTCACAATTGTATACAATTGAACATAGAGGTTGTGACACAGAAGATAACAGTGATGGGTCCCAGGGATAAGAATAAATGCAGGAAAATACAACACATAACAAAGATCCATAAACAAGGATCGACAAGTAAACAATATATAAAACACCATTATATAAGATATGGATGAATCATGTTGCTTGGCACACAGGCCTTGTGAAGTTCATGAGCACATATAAACCCAAATGCTGAGAACAAGAGGGTGCCGTCTCATGAAAATCAGACTGATAAAGACTCCACCTTGGTTTGTTATGCAACGATACCACAAATGTAGTTTAGATGCACCATGCAAAAACCCAGCTAACATAACATAATATAACATTTAAGGAGAAAGGAACTCTCCCAGAAGAAGAATTAAGAAACTTGGGATATTATAAAGGTTTAGAGAACCCCAGACCTCTAGCAAAGGTTTTTGCAACTTATCAAATAGAAGGATCATGTAGAGTAGAAGGTAGTGTAACACTTCAGGAAACCAAAATATTAACTCCAACCAATAGATGTACTTAGGTAGTTACAATTCCTTTGCAAGTGGTAAATGCAAACACTAGTTTTGGAAATCCCCAGCACCCAGCCAGGAAGCATGTGGTCTCTAAAGGGCACAAGAATTCTGTAGAACATTCATCAACGTTGCCGCTTCCTACTTCCTACACCCCAGATTCTACATATCTTCAGACCAAGGACTTGTGCAAGTTAAGTAATCAAAAGTCAGAATCAAACAGGAAGGTGAGCTGATAACAGACTTTGAGGTCAAAGGTGTTTAAGCCTCAGAATTTATGAACTGGTAGTTATCCTGTGCTGTCATAATTTTAGCCATTCCTAGCCTGAATCTGGCCAATTTTGTTTAGGTCCGATCACGTTGGTAAATACAAGAAGGTACGATACAGGTAGAAGAACCTTTGCCAGGTGAGTACTGTCAGTAATGGAAGGAAGGACCAGAAGATCTGCTTTTCTAAGGCGAAGACATGACACACCCAGGTTATGCTGATAGAACACCATCAAAATAAAGAAATAGCGCAACGCTTATCATTTTAGCTTTGCAGTCTGGAAGAAAAGAGATTTTTGAGCAGGCTCTTTGAAGCTATCAGCAAATTTATGAGTAAGTTTCCCTTAAGCGTTGGAAGGGATGCTGTCCAGGAGAAGGGGGGGAGGGTGTAATTTTATTGTAAGTACTTGGGATGAAATTAGTTTTATGTTTTCATGGTTTTCTGTACCTTGCTTTTTTTATTCTGTTTGAGCATTGTTTAATATTTATACTGCACTCTGGTGCCTACAAGCCTTAGGCATTGTGAGCTTAAATAAATGAATCTGAATCTGAGTACTATTTAAACAGATTATCCTCTGAATGAGGCATATTCCTTGAGCTTCACTTTAAACTAGAGAAGCAGATTTACGGTCATATTTTCTGAGATTCGCCTGGGCAGCGAATGTGGCCACCACACATTTTGCTGCCCTTGCGTACCTCCTCCTGATTTTGAAAGCTCCTATTTGCATTTGGTGGCTGCACCAGGAGAAAACCTGCCGCTGCCACAGAATGGAAATGTAACTTCAAAATTTCCTGGAGCCACAGCCCCAATAAATTTTGAAGTGCACATGCCCAGAGAATGCACTGAGTGTGCAATGCATGCTCAACAAATGTTTTTAGAAATGCCTGCAGTTATATGCGCAACAAATCTTCAAATTTGGTGCACAGACATTCGCTTGGAATTTCTACCAGATTTGTTGCAATATTTACTTTGCAGAGGTGCAGCGAATGTTATCAAATCTGCCTGATAATGAAACCTTATCTTCTTATCTGCTGCCATTAAAAATGATTATCTCAGCGTTAAAGATTTCATTTCTATGTTATGTTAACCACGTATTTGTAAAGCACCCATTGCTGCTAGAGTGGCCTTCTGGCCCTGTTCCATAAACCCGGTTGGTTCTATTTCATTACATTAACGGATACTTCATAACATTAGCAGTAGCATCAACATCAGTGTGATTGTCCCAGCCAGCCAACAGCAGCTTTTTAAGAGCATTTAGTTAGCCATGCAATCTGAAAAGGAAGGAGATGAGTGTAGTGTATGGAGAAGGGTTTTAAATAGAAGTTATGGCATGATTAATGATGCATCTGATGCATCAAAAGCAGTAAAAGGATTAATGTAAGCATAAAATGTGGCGCTCGGGAGTAGTTTGAGTGACAGTAGGTTCTGGAGTCAATTTGTTGTGATCAGTATCTGTTCTATTGTTTTTTGTATGTCATAAAACACCCTTAGTTTTGTGAGCAGACTGCACCCACAGCCAGCTTCTCTGGCCTGCACATATCAGTACACTGCAGGCCATTAAAAACTGTGATTATCCCAACAAAAATAATCTTAAGTGCAAAGGCTAGGAAGCTTGTGAATAAGGTTGGTATCAAACAGTGATCTTGACTTTGATTTATCTTGTAGAGTTCTGATTGCGATTATTACACATACAGTGGACCAATCAGCTTTGAAGATTTAGAAATATGCACAAGAGAATTAAGTCTTCAGGTAAGTGGAAATGGAAAGCCTTTAGTATTTTCAAGTTTTCTTGTTGTGAGAGGGCATAAGTATAAATGGAAACAGCAAAACAACTTTCGGCTAAAAACATTTATTAGCTTTTCATACTGTAATCTTCATGTAAAGACTTTCCGTTGGCCTTGAAAATATGAGACTGTTCAAAATTGCATAATTAACACACCAGACCCAAGCTTCTGCTATAATCTCAAGATAGCGGCAAGCCTCGAACTCTAGACGATACCTCTCTCTCTCAAACAGATAAGTTTGAAGTCAGTCACCAACATCAGCACATCTACTTTTAACTTTAACCTTGCAGTGAGGACCAGGCAGACATTTGAATTCATTGACCGCTACATATCCTGGCAGCACCAGCGAGAGCCCTTGTGACAAACAAGACTAAGCAGACAACAGACACAGAAAGTAGTCAACCCTTTATTGTACAAACCCAAGATAAAAATGAACATAAAAGCACAGGACTTAACCTGCCTACTTGTCAGGGCTGCACCCTGACTAATGGGAACAGGATTATAATCTGAGTCGGGGTTCCAGTACCCTATTTGTTTTGCAGCTCCCTTGCTAAAAGTCCAATTTCTCTTTAAAAGGGGTCCTGCCATCCAGTTCCTAAACACAGTCTTTTCACCACCCACAGTGCCCACCACCAACTATGTACAGTATCCAAAAGGGTGGAAAGAGGAATTAAGGTCTCAAGGCCACATCCAGGATCGCTACCTTTAAGTCATCCATAGATTTCCCCTTGTTAGAGAGTGGTCAATTATTTCCACAAGGCTACCTCTAGGATTACTGCCTAAGTCTACCTTCCTGCACTTTTGTCCAGGATTCTCAAGCCTGGAAAAGGGTCACCTCTTGGATGGGTGAAGAGAAGTATCAAATGGCAATGCCACGCACCGAATAAAACAACTCAAGGTGCTGATAATAGTAAGGCACAGTCTCATAGAATACAAATACAGCCCCTGTCGTACGTTGAGAGTCCTCCCTTGAATCGAGTGGCATATCCTACACCCCATACCAGCAAATCGAACCTTATCAACCTAGTAAAGAATGTAATTTTAGAGCTTTTCTAGTTGAATTAACAGCCTGAAGGAAGCAATCTAACAGATAAATCACCCATATATTTTTCGGGAGTTTTAAGTAAAACATAAGTGGTTTGATTTGTGTAAAACCTAGATCTCGGAATAGTGGAATAAGAAACCTCTGT
>JAUEJF010486262.1:0-11413 GCA_032275005.1 Desmognathus adatsihi | reverse complement strand
CTGTCAGAACCGCAGTGGCTCAGGTGTCAGTAGTATACAGAAACCTTAGAGATAGGCTACACAAGATGCAATGATCACTGAGTCCTTTGTAGAAAAATATGTGCGCTTATAAGGCACGTTTATTAGGATTATAAAAAGGTTACACAAACAACGAACACTGTACATGAGCAGCAAAATATAGGGATATAGGGTAGCTCAGGTTCGGGGGTGTGTCTCAGGTTCGGGGTGCGTAATGCTAGTACACTAGTTGCCTATATTTCTATCACTATGCTAAATACTCGTGTGAGAACACTCGTGTGGTGAAGAGGAAGCACTATTGGCTTGTTGCCGGGCCTATTGTCGTGTGTGTGTGTATGTAGGTGTCTTGTTTAGACCAGATCTCACCTATTGGTGTCGTTGCAGGATTCGCTGAGCGCACACTCAGGGCGCTAATGGCCACCCGCCGGGTGCGAGTGTATGTTGGCCTGGTCAGGACTGGTCAGCTGGGCTCCGCGTCTGTGGAGGTACTCAGCTGGGCTGGGGTGGAGTCTTGGGACTTCGATCTGGGCTGGACTGGCCACTCTTCTACACTGGACAGCCCGCCAGGAAGGTGAGGAGCCACTGGAATCTCAGGCACAAGGTGCACGCATTCGGCACTGGCCTGATGACCTGGCGCAGCCTTCGTCACGCCAGTCAGAGCCCTGACTTGCTGAACACTGACAGGCTTGTCAGCACCAGCTCTCCAGCGGGCTTGGCTCGTTCCTGGTTCCGGGCTTCTTCTCTGTCAATGGACGGCGTCTGGACCTCGGACCGGCAGCAGGTGTGGTGGCAGAGAGCTACTCCCTCTTGGGGAGGCCTACTGTTATACTTGCGCGAGTAGTGTTACAATTTGCAAGTATCCATCACTCCGTCCGGCTTGCCCGGTCAAAATTGCCTTTTCTCTTCCGAAAGGAAGCACCAAATATGGCTTTCCTGTGCCTGCAGCACGTTGTGTGCGGGTGTGGGCCGCGCTGCGATTGGTCAGGGCTCCACACACCTCCCTTGCTTAGGAGTTTACTAAGAGTCAGAGGAAGTGCTCGCAGGAACCTCAGTAACTTTTCTCCTGTTGCCAATTGCCAATTGTACAGTGCGAACAGAATTCATATCACTGTGAACCATTGTATGAATGCGGAAGCATGGGTTACAGATTAGAAAAGTAGTGCATCAGCAGCTCTGCAGTGTCGCTTGCGCTCGTGGTTAATTCCTAGCGTGCATTCATAACCAATGTTTTTCACAGTAATACGAATGAATCAATATGGCGTTTGCACTGCATTTCGGTTTTTCATACAGGGCCCCTGCAATATGCCCTACAGTTTCCCCCCTTTTGGGCGATCGTGTAGACATCCACGACTGGCCAAACAAAGGAGATAAATAAAAAAAAAATTTAGTAAAATTTTCACGCTCCGCTAGGGTCGCCCGTTCTCATCTCTGACATGTCACCTCGGTTTCGTCCAGCTCCCCCCTTTTGATATGTAGGGTTTCGGAGCATATCAAATAATGGCGAAACTGTTTCGTCGTCTATCTGTTCCATGCCTTATTGCCTTTAGTATGTGTATGCTATTCAACATTACTATTGTGGTCACCACTGATAACCAGGCCATGGATGCGGCTATCCCCCCTAGGACAATGTATAGGGCGTCATGATATTCGCATTGTGTCTCGATAATATTTCTTGATCGGCCTGGGAAAATTTATGTTCTGCTATAGACGTGTTGCTCCCTCGTATCAGTAATTGAATAGAATGCGATTTCTTTTTATCTAAAATGATATCTAATTCATCATCCGGTGGAATATCAATGGGGTGAATGGTGTTTACCATTTCCATTACTGCTTCTATTTTTTCGTTTGAAACATAGAACAATGTCTCAGATCCAATCGTTATAATAATATCTCGCGGCACAATTGTAGTGAATGTGGAATAGGGGATGGGTTTGACGATAAATGTGCCGTGTTTGGTGTACGTGACGGTTAGATTTGGAGCATTAGTGCTTACAAGCCATTTGTTGTTTATCAGTATGGCTTCAGTCACTATCTCTTTACTGCGGGTTACCGTGACGTCACATAATGTATGGCCAGTTGACGTGTCTCCTATAAAACAAAGATTTCCTCCCTTGTCTGGTATGAATGGTTTTCCAGGACAAAGGTAGTTAAAATCCTTAAAAATCTGACAGGATTGGAGCTTTGGTGTTAAATACGCCTCACTATCGTTTTGATATGCGATCAGTTCTGGTGTGTTGATTTTTGTTTTGATTCCATTGTTCCATGTGCCTACATTCAGTACTCTCTTTAATTGATAAATCCTTTCTGTCTTTACAATGGGGATGTTTAATAAAAATGAAATATGTAATAGTTGTGTGTCTATGTGCATAGGAATTGCTGATCCTGTCTCAAATGCAACTTTAATCTGCATGTTCTCTAACTCTTGTCCATGAATAGTGGTTAGTGCTTTCTTTATCATTTCATCATTGACAAAATAAAGAGGTATACATGCTTTCACTAAATTACTCATGTTAATTTCTAACTGTCTTAAATAAGTTTGGGTTATAAACAGTACAGGATCTACTATTGTATAAAATAAGTTCCTGGTCATAGTCTCTTTTTCGATTCGCTTCATGGCACTGTCCAACCTATCATTTTGGGTCCCTGTGATCACAATGGTATTCTTGACAATCTGGATCAGTTCTCTCGTCCTCTCCTGTTGGGTCACCAAACTTTCCCGGATCTCATTCATCGCGTTTTGCAGTTCATCGTTTTTCCTTTTGACCTCCTTAACACTGATCCCATTCACCGCATTCATAGTCGTCCCTACTACAGTACCTATCACCGTAAGGAGCGCCATGACCCCCATAACAGCCCCGGCAATCGCTCGTTTAGTTCTAGTTTTTGCCTGAATGTCTTGGGGTTGTGGTTTTATTATAGTTTTCTCAGCCTGTACTAAAATTTCTCTCATGACATCTTTTGTTCTTTCAATGTGGCTACGATACCAGTTTTTAATGTCTGTATCTGTAACATCTGAAATATCTATATACTTTTTGATGACTGCCTCTATGTCAAGCTGCACAAACACCAATTGGCTTACAGTCTTATGATCGGTAATAAGGATCCCAGGAGTTTCTTGTATAACGATCCCAGAGTTCGGACCGCGTAACATTTTTATCGGGGTTCTTTGTGCCTGGCATCCGTGGCTTGACAGTAAACAAATACATATATATATAGTTTGATACTGAATACGTTGCGTTGGGGAAGAGGTTTGGTGACCATCAGTTCTCCGTGTAGGCATGGCAGGGATTAATGGGGTTAGGATTTCTATTGGTGTAAAGAAAAACAACATATGTTAATATTCACATCATATACAAAGCACTCATCTTTCTTCCCTTCCTGTCTCTATTTGCTTCAATCTTGACTGTGGATGAGCTATTTTTATTTGGTTCCTGTGAACCCAACGTTCTTCTTTTTCAGGGTTTTTGATGTCCTTTATCCTGTATACTACCGGCGACACTTTTTCTGTGATTTCATATGGACCATGCCATACAGGCAAAAATTTTGAATTTTTCGCTCTGTTTTTCAAATAGTTGTAATAATAAACCCTGTCACCAACCTCATATTCTTTTTTGTCTGTCTTCAAATTGTAGTATGTATGACTGGCATCTACTGCTTTCTCCAGATTTTTCTGCGCATGCGCAAAAGCATATTGTAAGTGTTTCCTGAGATTGGCTACGTAATCATGGGTTGACATAGCACCTATCAATACCTGTTCATTGACCTTATACAACAGGTGCATCGGGACGACCATTCTTCTTCCGGTTAACAACTCGAATGGACTGAACCCCGTGACTGATGATGGTGTGGCTCGTATTGCCATTAGGACCAGTGGTAGTTTAAGATCCCAATCTCTACCGTTCTCACTGACGTATTTTTTCAAAATATTCACAATTGTCTGATTGGCTCTCTCCACTGTACCACTACTAGCTGGATGGTAAGCTATATGTAGCTGTCTCTTAACTCCTAATATTTGCCATAATTTTGTCATTACTTCTGCTGTGAACGCTGATCCCTTATCGCTAGAAATACGTTCTGGTAATCCCTGACGACAGAATATGTGATTTATTAATAATAATGCAGCAGTGTCTGCTTTACAGTTAGGCGCGGGAATGCATTCGACCCATTTGGTAAATAAACATATCACAGTTAATATGTATTGGTTTCCCCTGTTTGATTTGACTACTGGACCAATGAAGTCTATCTGTACGTCAGACCATGGAAATGTTATCCCACGTTTTCTCAATGGCGCTCTATGTGATGGGGAACTAGGTTGAAACTGTGCGCAACGTAAGCAACCTGCACAATAGACTTCTACATCTTGGATCATATGCGGCCAGTAGACCAGCTCCTGCAATATAGCGTTTGTAACTTTTGTGCTCCGATGTCCTGAAGTAATTTCATCGTGAGCATGTTCCAACATGATACCCCTAAATGCAGTTGGTACTACCCATCGCATTGGTGCATTTTCAGTCACTCTCACGAGCAATCCTTTGTACAGTTTAAAATTGGCTCGTGCTCTGTATAATATTTTTAGTTCTTCATTAGCCTCTATTTCTTCCTGTGAAATCGGGTTATTCTCAGAATTTTCAATGAATCTGTAAAATTTACCAATAATCTCATCTTTTATTTGTTCTGTTATCAAATCCGGGTCTGGTCCTTCACTTGACCACACCGCTATGTCATTTACACGTGTTTGTGACCTAGTAATAGCCTCGCATTTGTTGTCTTTTATCTCTGTCATTAAATGATCAATAATTAACAATTCGCCATTAATAGCGCCCTCTGCAGCCATTCTATCCGCAACGTCATTTCCACATTTTTCAAACCCTGGAGTCTTGGAATGGCCTCGGGTCTTATGCCAATAAACCACCATATTATTTTGACTCACCATTTCATCAATTGCCTTAATCATATTGGCATGCTTCAAATTCTTACCATTCATACACTTCATTCCACGTGCCTTCCACCCGGGAAGATACTCAACAAATGCATTTCGCACGTATACTGAATCAGTAATCATCACCATTTCTTTTAACTCATACTCACTTGCAGTTTTTACTGCCAAATATACAGCAGCTAATTCAGCAATTTGACTACTTTGATTTCCGATTTTTCGACCTTGTGGCAATACTGGATAATCCTTCACCCACATGTTACCAACTCCAGCCACTCGTTCACCTGCCTCATTTTTGAATGAACACCCGTCTACAAATACACATGGCAAATCTTTATGTTTTTCTTCAAAAATTTTGTGAGGTGAATCGGCGAATGGTTCCATATTGCTTATTTCAAAATCCTCTCCTGTACATTCCTCGGCGTCACATTGATGTAGATTAGCTAACCCTTGGGCTACCTGATTTTTTTTATTTTTAGCATATCTAATTTCTACTGGGATGCTTTGCATTGACATCATCCACCCCGTAATGCGCGATCCTGTAACATTCCCTTCTCTGATTTTGTTACTGTTTAAGAACTGTATGGATTGATGTGAGGTTTCCAAAATTATTTTACTTCCATATATGAATGGTTTAAAATGTTGGACAGCCCAGACAGCTGCGAATAAAGCCTTCTCACATTCATTGAATTTAACCTCCACCTCTGATAATGTTTTACTGGCATACGATACTACCTTGGGATTACCATCCTCTTTTTGATATAGTACCGCTGATAAACATCTGTCTGTGTTTCCTACTTCAAGGAAAAATTCTTTGTCTCTTTTAGGATATGCCAAACAAGGGGCATTTACTAATTTCTCTTTCAAAGTTTTTACTGCTATTTGATGTTCTTCATTCCATTCCCATTTGCTATCCTTTTTTAATAACATCAATAAAGGTTGGATTATCTCCGAATAATTCTCGATAAATTTTCGACTGTAATTGGCTAGTCCCAATATACTTCTAATGTCTTTAATACACCTAGGTTCTTTCAATTTAAGTATGGCATCAATTTTCTTCTTTTGGATATTTATCCCATTAGGAGTTACCTCATGTCCTAGGAAATTAACTCTGGTTCTACACCATTGTGCTTTCTGTAACGACACCTTGGCACCTGCATCCTTCAACTGTGTTAACACGTGTTTTATCTCACTTAGGTGCTCAAGAAATGTTTCATTTTTTATTAGGACATCATCTACATAAGTTATAGTGCCTCGTTCGGAAGCATCTGGTAATGCTTTGGTTATAAATATGTTGAATTCACTCCCACTATTGACAAATCCAAATGGACTTCGTTGCCAACAGTACGATTTACCCTCAAACGTGAATGCAAGCTTGTACTGATCCTCTTTGGCTACGGGTACAATCCAATACCCACTAGTCAAATCCAATGCAGTATATATTTTAGCACCTTGCATACGCACCAATTCTTGATCAATATAGGGTATTGGCCATCTAGATTGGTGTACTCTCTTGTTTAACTCGCGGAGGTCCGCGCAGAGCCTCCAAGTCCCATTGGGTTTAAGGACAGCCAAAATCGGGGTGTTAAACGAACTATGTATCTTTCTAATGATCTTTCTCTCCTCCAGATTTTTAATAATCTCGGATAAATCCTCTATGGATGCCATAGGCAACCTATACTGTCATTGAAATACGGGAGGTAAATTTGGATCGGTTGGGATTCTCATCACGTGTAGGTGTGTACCCCCACAATCATATGAATCTTTGGCAAATACTTCCTGATGTTCAATAAACATCCTTCTAAGCGCTTCTTTTTCTAACTCATCGGCACATCCGTCAGCTTTTGCAATCTGATCCTCAATTAATTTAGTAAACCCGGGAAATACCTCTGGGGTAGCTAACTCATATTGCTCCTCTAATTGCTGAGTTAAATCTTTGGTGGTCGCATGACAACAATATTCTGTTTCAGACTCCTGAATTGAAAATACGATAGTATCCCCTTCTTGCCTGTACTGCACCTTCACTCCTTCTGATGGGAGTTCTGGATAAATGGAATACACTTGAAACATCCCTTCAGGCTGTGACCACATTAATTTGTTTATCATTTGTGACTCTTCGTCAACCATCTTTTCAGTGGCACCTAAAATTGTGTTTACCAGGTCAGTACTGTGGAATGTATCCGAAATTGCATCGGCAATTTTCATCCCTTTGCGAATGCGTATAGATTCTTCATTTTGATTATCAACTAAAATTTTACAGACGCCATTTTGTAAATTGACGAAAGGAACGTACTTGGAATCGAGTCCCAGCTCTCTCCAATACTGATTTATGTGTACGTACACATCAAGCGATCCCACACAGCACTGTTCTGTTTTAACCGTTAACAGCACTGTTTCCTGTCGTGTATGCTTAGGAATATCAACATCTTGCGCAGCTATCAGTTCTACTGCATAGGGCAAAATTTGGTCACTTTGCGCAGCCAATTGTGCATCCATAAAATCTATAGGGTGACTTCCTAATCGAGACCACAATTCCCCGTTCAAGATATCAACAAAAGCCACCAATCGGTGCAATATGTCATTAGCAATACAAATATCAACGTCTCCTTTCACTATGTTCATGTTATGGCGCATTTTCTTTTCACCAATATTCACTTCAATCATGGTTCGCGCAATTATATCATTCTTGCTCGGATGAGACTCTCTGACCTTAATTTCATTACCCCAACTCCGTAATTTCTCAACCAAATTTTCACTAATGTACGACCTTTCCTGATTCAAGTCTAATTTAGCTTGCACGGGGCTGGACTCGCCCGCTATCCGTACAGGAAAGTACCATTCCTCGTTGATTTTCTCCATCTTTACTAAGACTTTAATAGGAGTGAACGTTTTATTCTCAACCTTCTTTCCCTTCTTTACCTCAGTAGAGAATCTCAAACAATTTTCGTCAATTTCAGATTCCCAACTTCGATTTGAATCTAACAGTACTGTGGATTGCAGCGCCGCAGATTTAGTCTGTTCCTGAGGATCTTTATCTTGCCTAGTGATGATAGTTACTTCCGGATCTTGTGAGTTCCTAAAATATATTTCTACCTCATCTGTGCGTCGTTCAACTACGTGAACTCTGCCATTGACCCGTGTTCTTGTCGTCATTTTTTTTATTGGTATGGGCCGTTTAACTTGTGCCCACAATATCCCGTTGAAATAGTCTATGAGGGGTGATAACCGACCAAGTACATCACCTCCTAAAAGTACATCAACAGAATTCAAGTCAACAATTACCATCGGATGTTGCATCTGGTGTTTTCCTATACTGATTTCTATCTCGGCAATCCCTACAATAGGAACATTTTCGCCATTCACGTTATGTAAATCTCGTGTGGGTTTCACCAGGGTCCGTATTTCATCCTGACTTTTCCCTTCATGAACAAAATCAAATAATTTTTTGGAAATCAGTGTGGCTTCTGACCCGGAGTCAACTAATGCTTCCATTTTCCATTGCCCTTGCAACTTGACTGGAGCATAATATCGACCATTTTCTTCTCTTAACTCGCAAACAAAATGTGAATTTTGAATCATTTTCTTTTTCATTGCACCGATCACCCTTTCTTGTATTTTTAGAGGTTTGGGTAAAGGCGCCTCACTTCTCACCACTTCATTTCTACTTGCCTCTTCCTGCATGGCACAAATTTGGGCTATTTCAGTACACTCGGGGCGTTTTGGACTTTTCGTTTTTTCCTCTTTTTTTTCATTTTGCTGTTTTTGACATTCTTTTCGCGGCATCGGATATCGTATATATCGCCCTTCATGCACATAGCCGTTTTTCTCAATCTGAGTTTCATCGAGTCATTGGTCTTCATGATTAGATTCACGCCTGTCTGGTTCTCCTGAGTCAACAGCATGAACTCTGGCACCAGCCCCACTACTTTGTGATAACAATCTCTGGACATTTTGGCTTAAATCTTTGAGTTGGTCCTCCAATACATTCAACCTATTGGGTCTCGGTGGGTATTGGTCACGACCATCCCATCGTCGAAATCGATTCTGATTATTATAAAAATTTCTCTGTCCCTGCCATTCTCGGTTATTACGATTGTCATACCGGTAATTCGGGCGATTGTCTCCCCTTTCGTAATCTCTTCTCCTGTCCTCATTTCGTTCTTGATTATTGCCCTGGGTTCTATACTGACCGCTCTCACCCCTGTGACTGTCACTATTAGCATTGGCACCCTCCGTTTTTTCAGTGCTTGTACGCATTTCAGATGGGTTCTCTCTTGGGCGGTACATAAAATTTGGTTTAGGATTATTTCCTTTGTAATTCGGGCTGACAGCCCCCTTTTTCTCACTACTCTCGAACTTTGAATTGTCTTTTCGATCATTGTTCCTTCGATAATCACCACCCTTACTCTTTGGTGGATTTGGGTCGCTACCAGCCTCAAAAGGTAGCTCTTTTAGTTTGCTCACCTCACAAATCTTGCTGGATTTAGCTTTGTCTTTCCCATCATTATTCTCTTCTGTCCTGCTAACATCAAAAATACTTTTAGCCTGTTTATAGATCCATTCAATGGACCTCTCTTCGTTGTAATCACGGGCCAATTGAGTCCGAATATTTCTCGGCAAACCATAGAAATATGCATTCTTAAACTGTTCCGAATCAGTGTTCACCTCCTTGTGGACTTGAGAGAACGCATTTTTAAGTTGTTGGAGGTATTCTCTGGGGTGTTGACTACTTTCACATTTCAGATTCAACGCATATCGTAATGCTTCGTGGGAATTTCGATGGGGAGAAAAATGTCTGATCACCTCACTCCTAAACTCAGCCCAATTTTTGTGGTCTTTGTTTTCTACTCCCATAAAGAAGGATTGTGAATCGGCCGCAAACGTCCAAGACAAGTATGTTCGAAGTTCATCGTCACTACTCATATTGAGCGTTTGCATAAGCCGTTGGTACAATGCCAAATGGTCTTGAATTGAGGCATTCTTATTACTTTTGGAATATACTGGTAGCATACTTCGGATAGTTTTTATCGATTTTACACTACCATTAAAAGCTGAGGTTTTTGTGTTTCCTTCCTTCTTATCTGGTTCATTCCTACCACTTCTTCTCCGCCTCCTTTTTACTTCTGTCCACTCAGGCTCAGAATCATTTTCACTGGACATGAGATAAGAGTGCGACGCATACCTACTCTGCCGCTGAATGTCGCCCCCAGCCTTCCTTCTGGGTAGCATTTCATTCTCGCTTGAACCGGCACTAACTTCATAGCTCTCAACTTGACACGGACCAGCGATCTTATGGATCTCATTAACTGAAGGTCTGCGACTTTGAATTTTACGATTCTCATCATACATTCGACTTTGGAGTGTTTTAATATCTTCTTGATCAAATTCGCTCTGCCTCCTTAATTGATGTATTTCTCGCTCCAACCGAGCTATTTTATTCTCCCTATCATCTATGGTAGCTCTCATTTCCTTAACCGTGTCACTGGCCCCCCGGTAACGATCCTTCGCTTCTACTAGATCAACTTTTAAATGGTTCAGCTCCTGCCCCATTTTAGATTTCTCGGTTTCAATTTGCGTAATTCTTTCCCTGCATATAACGTCGCACCCTGACGATCCAGAACGCCTGCTTCTTTTGTGTGAAGTTTCCAACTCATGGATCTTTTGCTGATAATTATCACTACGCCTACGTTGCTCGTGAATTTGGGTCTGCAGCTCATATATGGAATTAACATGACCATTTTCTACAGTTCTCATCTCATTCATCCTTTCGTGACAACTCTTTAACTCTTGTTTAGCATGTTCAATTTCGTCCTGTAATTGTTGTATACGAGACTCACCTTCATTCTCACCGGCATTCTCTTCTCTCTCACACGCCACCGTTTCCATGCTGGCATATTTTCGCTGTGCATTCATCCATTTCTGATCAATCTCATTCTTTTCAGTAAGTGTAGATAGCAGTTCCTCTTCAACCCCAGCGAGTTTTTCACTCAATGCTGTCAATTCTTGCCTCAATGCATTATTTTGATCGTAAAGCATTCTATGGGCAAACCATAATTTCCCAGCAAGACTGCATATGGCTTTTGTCTTGTCCTTTTTATCTTTTTTCGAAAATACTTCAACCATGCCTTGAGTAAGATATCCTTGTTTGTGTAACGTATCGTTGCAAAATTTACCAACTTCCTCTAATTGTTGGTCAATCCAATTATTCAGATCAATCGTTTTGGATCCAGAGTATGCGAACAGATCAGATACAGTGGTACCCATCAGTTCCTCTAGAGGGATAGTTTTGGTAGCCATTTTAAATCTCGTTATATTCTAGTTCAGAACGTCTAGAACGCTCCCATATACGTTTAGAACTGACAAATCCGGGTGTCCCCTCCAGCTGTCAGAACCGCAGTGGCTCAGGTGTCAGTAGTATACAGAAACCTTAGAGATAGGCTACACAAGATGCAATGATCA
>JAUEJF010475203.1:0-11453 GCA_032275005.1 Desmognathus adatsihi | reverse complement strand
CATAAAGATAAGACATCTCTGCGCTGAGGAGACAACGAGTCTGGGAGGAGCTGACTTGTGTCATCCCATATCTGTTTACCTTCTTGTGTTCCATGTTTTTCCATGCGTTTAGAAATGTATAAAGAAGGGTATATTCTGTGAATCGCTGCTCACTTCGGTGATTCTCTCATTAGGGGGATCCACTGTAACTGGGCCCACTCCGGAGTGTATTAAATTGTCAAATGCATTTTGTTTACACCGAAGTGTTTCACAACTGTTTATTTTGCTTCTAGAGAATTTAGATTAACACCTCCCAGTTATCCTACAGGCTCTTCATTGCAGCTGGCACTACCCAGTAGAATGTCAAGACTTTGCAGATAGCACAAAATAGGGCTCTAAGGCTGATATTTTGTCTAAAAGAAAGAGAACACCTCACTGACATCAGATGACAATGACATGGGTAAATGACAATAAATCGACAGATCGAGAAACGTCTATGCAGGGGGGTCTGGAAGGCAACGCATAAGAAAGGAACTCAGCATCTGAAAAACTGGTTCCAAACATCCAGGTCTGGTAAATGTTTATATTTATTTATAACACACCAGGGCCCACAGGCATAGGTTCGGGGTGGAATGAGCGCCGGCCGGCTGGCGTGGCATTTTGTGACATAGCCAACCGGCCGCGAGGCATTAATGGGTTTTATTGACTAGTAACACGTCAACACAACCCCGTCAGGACATGCGTTGGGGAAGAACCCCCCATACCACCCCTGTGAAGACATTGATGCATCCTAGATGTCGGCAGCATATATGGCTCGTCAAGTTTTTTACGCCCAATCCACCCCTTACCCAGGCATCAAGGTGCACACAAAATAGTACCAACAAAACGCAGTTTATAAAAACATGAATAAAAACAGAAACAACTTCCTCGATCAAGTAAACGAACAAGGGGAAGAAGTCGAAGCAAAAAATCAAAGGAGCAGCTCGTTAAGAGATGGGTCTTTAACGAGCTGCTACTTTTAAACAGGGGCAATGATTGAAATTCTCTTAATTCCAGCAAAGACTGTTCCAAAGGCTGGGAGCCATTGAGTCAAAGGCCAATCTGCCGGCACACTCCAATTTAATTTGAGGTATACTCAATAGGTTAGCATTACTAGCAGGCAATGGGCCCGATTCACAAAGCAGTTATGTTTGAGTATACGTTTGTTGTTTCCCATTGACTTCAATGGAAAACAACAAACGTATACTCCAACGTAACTGCTTTATGAATGGGCTCAATGTGCGCACACTTGATTTGAAGCTCAATTGTGACTTCAAATAAGGGGGCTGTTCCCCTAAAGGCATTTATACGCAAGCACAAGAATTCTATCGTGTTGGACTTTCACAACTTCGAGCTAGAGTGATGAGAGTGATGAGAGTTGGCGCTCCCCGTTCCCCCAGCCACCAGATTCCTAGTGGACAGGAAAAAGGGGGGTCCACAGGGAACAAGCTGGATACCTGTGGGAACTGCACCTGAAAGACACAAGGAAGAGAACAAAAGGGTTTTAGGAGAGGTACTAAGGAATAACTGATGTAATTATCTTATAGCCTAATAATGATTACTTATAGGCAGGTACTCACCAAAGTAAATCCCCCTTGTTGCTCTATACCGGGTGCAGTTGGAATGGAGGTGGTAGTAGACTCCGGGATATAATCAACAGTAAGCCTATACTGAAAAGGCGTTTTCTAGCACACCCGCTATATCCACAAAAAAAGAGTCCCTATACCATGAGCAAACACTGGGACAGAACGCACAACAAGAGGCAAGTTCGCTGTTAGTTTCCAAAGACACAATCAGAAGCAGAACTAGAGGTCCCCATACACAATCCAGTTCTATTGAACTAAAGGACAAACCAGAGACAGGTCGAGGGTGCGGGTAAAACAAGTCAAAAGTACCAAACAGTCCAAAACCAGTACAGAAGGGCAAGACAAAAGGAATAGTCAAGGAGGTAGTCCAGGTCACTTAGCTGAAGTATAATGCACAGGCCGAAGCACAAGAATCGCTGAGGAGTCCGCTAGTTGTTCGCAAGCACTGTTCCAGTGGCGGCATCCTACATATAAGGAAGTGGGTAGTAAACAGCAAGGATGGACTAAGCCTTCTACCGGGGAATCCACTATGGTTAATGGAGCCGCCATCTGGGAAGGTCTACTGCAAGCAGAAATATATTAGACAGATAGAAACAACAACCGGGTATACATAAAGGAGGGACCAATCGTCGTAATCGGCTACCCGTATCCTGCTTATAGCCATCGTGGTCTAAGACTATAGTGCTGATGGAAGGACCATGGATATCGGAGTCTTTTTGTAACACGAGTAGGTGTTGGAGCGGTGGGTGTGTGACTCGGAATCCTAACATATAGGCAAAATGATCCTTAATCGACAGCCAATGTAAGGCACAGCGAGCCTCAGTAAGTGGTTCCTGTGCTTGAGCCGACTGACCACTCGAACCAGGCTATTATGAAGCGTCTGCAATTTGACAATATTGATCTTTGTGGTCCCATGCAATAGGCTGCCACTGTAATCAATCTTGGCGCCGACAATTGACCATGCCAAATGTGCACAATTTTTCCAGGATAAAAATGTACAAATCTGAGATAATAGTTTCAGAAAATAAGACATGGTGAATATAACATTGCTGACAGCTGCTTTTATAGTGAGTGATGAATCTATATAAACTCCAAAAGTTTTAACCTTTGAAGCCACTGGTATAAAACTGCCAGCAATGGAGGAACCGTTATAGTCAGGAGACCGCTTTGCTAATCTTCGAGGAGTGCTGATGAGGAGGATCTTGGTTTTGGAATCCAGACCCCTGAGAGCCATCCAAGATGGGATATTGAAAATGTTGTTGATGTTCCCAAAGTCAAGCCCGTAATCTCCAGTAGTCTCCCTCTGAACTCTTTTATGTAGTGTTTGACTTGCCCAGAAGAGCTTGATGGCATTGTCCATCTTTTTGCCGGATGCAAATTGACGTCTGTTTTGAGAGTGCGCTGGCTTGGAAAATATATCACGCGCTCTGACAATGTCGATTATTTGAAAATGTTGGCAGAAGACACATACAGTGAAATAGTTAAAGTCTACATTTTTGCTAAAAATGTTTTGAATTTACAAAAAATGCAACCGAGGGTAAAATCTGCTTTGTGCATTTGGGTTGAGTTTCTCAAGGTTTCATGAATTATATAGCTGAGGGATGCTTCTGACTGAATCTACATGATTTGTATATAAGTTTTTAAAAGAATGGCTATGTTTTGCACGCGTGTGATGTCTTGTAAAAGCTGTAATGGCTAAATAAAGACAAAAAAATAAGGACAACCTGACTCAACGCAAGAGCCAAGACATGTCAAGTCCTCGATGGGGCCTGCTGCTGCTGCTGCTGCAGACCTTGGGTGGCACTTCCTGCTCTAACCTAGTTCAGTGCAAGTCTTAGGTGAAGGCCTGAAAAGGCCATTCTCAAGGCACCTACATACTAGCGTCATTAGCACCAAAGTTATTACAATAAGCCGTGCTAGGGGTGCTTTATTTTCTGACATTGCGAGCAGCAGTTGGGACACTTTTACAAAGTTTTCCTTAGCCTTTTGGGTTTTGGTGGTAGTTTAGGGGTTGGCGCCAATGTGACATTGTCACAGGGTGATATCCTGCATTTGTCCAACTTACTCACAAACACTGGCGTTGAGAATGCCTAGATACTGGTCAAGACTGTTTCCTGGCACAGGTTAATGCAGACTATGAGGAGTTCAAGTTTCGGTATTATGAGTTTGATTAAAACCCACTTTACACTTGAAATTTATTGTAAAGTCATAAGCAGGCGGAATTCACTCAAGTTTTACCACTAAGGCAAAACATCAATTCCAATTCATTTTCCCTGTAAAAGGCTGTACCCTCAGTAAGCGGTGGTCGAAGAGTCACGACGCAGCAGAAATGACAAGAACAGTTTGAAAAGGCACGCGAAGCTAGCACACTACAGACAGGGTGATCGAGTGCTGGCGATAAAACCAGCAGACACCGGTCAGACTTGTTGAACAGTAGAGAAGCACAGCCACCCGCCACCCGATTCTGAGGGCTCTGTGTACACCCGCCAAGGCCAAAGATATGGCCTCCGAGAGAACCCCACGCCGTCTGTATCGCTAAGAGACTTTTACACCTAACCCGAAGAAGATTGAGGCCCACGTGGAATGGGACGTAGCAGTCCTAACCTGTAAGCACCAATCTTTGTGCCACACGTCATAACTAAATGGATACGCAGGTGCCAAAATTACTCTGAATCTTCTAATGCTTCTTAATGTACTTAATTACTGCTTGTGAATGCATATTTTATTAAAGAAAACCTTTTTTTAATTTTGCATAAACTGAATTTTAAGAATGCTGTTTTGTTCACTTTGCATATTGCTCACTAACACCCCTTTACTCAGCTTGTAAATGGACACAGAAGGTCTGAAGCTGTGTTACTTCTTTATAGAGCAGATGTCGCAATCAACTGGCAATAAACCAATTAGTAGGCAGCTTGGAGCAGATAAAAGGGCAGGGCATGGCTCTTGTAGGTCCAGTTTTCCTCGCTGTATTTTCACAGACATCTTCACCGAGGAATGCTGGGCTCAGCAAACAGCATTTGCTGACAGGGTCAGCGCATTTGCATCTATGAATAGGACAAACAGCGGAAAATGTGTAACGACGTGTGGATTTCTGCACTGTGCACAAGGGTGAATTTTCAGGGGGGATTATAAGGGGTGTGACAACCCCCTTAGAGTTGATCGTGTCGGGTTATTTACACATTTGTGACCACAAAAGGCACATTTTTTGTTTTTATTACATGCTCATTGGGAAATTGGAGGTATCTGTTGGGGATTCTGATGTTTTTCTTGGGTAATTTTCATGTACACCGCCCCCTCCCCAGTTTTAGGGCTAGCTACTCTCCTGTGTTGCAGCATTACATCATCCAATTCCACATAGAAATACAATGTCTACATGAATAAAGGTTCCTTGTGCTGCCTATTGCTGCCCCAATTACATTTTTCCCCAAACTATGTGTTTTTATTTCAGTACGACCATGACCCCTATGTGATGTGTGCCTTTACGGCCTAACACAGGCAGACACACAATGACAGACACAACTACACAGTATGCTGGTTAGCCAGAGACTGGGCTCTTGGCGCTTTATTTACTTTATATAGTGCGCGCGCATATCCTCTTACGCTACAGCGTATAGTCATGTGACTACCGCCGTACTGGCCCGGAAGCACAACAGTGGCTTCCGATGCAACATTCCTCACCAACTGGAATTTAAAACATAACTAATAAATGCAACACATAGTACATTACACATGAAAGTCACGAAGCCTACTCGAAGGAGAAGGATTCTTTCGAAGGTTATATCGTTGACTATGTTCATGGGATCTCTGACTTGAGATATCTGATTGACTGGTAGGCTGTACCCCACTCGGGACGTTTCTCTGGGAGTGAGGACTGTTCACCACACGAGGCGAGGGAGTGACTGAACCGGCAGCATTCCCTTCAGCCTCCCCCATCTCACAATCACTGTCGTCGTCATCCAGGTGTTCGGACGCTGCTGTCTTCTCCTTCCACATTGTGTCCGATATCTTTTTAAAGAAAGAGACATTCCTGCAGACCTGTTCATTAGCCCTTGCCACTGTCACCATGGACTCTTTTTTTTCAACTACTTTCCAGGGTTTCGCCTCAAAGGTAAGATCTAGTTTTCCAGACCTTGTTCTCGTCACCATCAGCACCGTGTCTCCCACTTGGATGTGAGATCTTACAGCCTTCCTTGAACGGCTCACTTCAGCATTCCTTTTCTTTCTCACATCTTCAACTCTCTCATGATTGATAGTGCTGGATGTACCACCCCGTAACGCTGGCATGGTGTCACACACTTTCCTTCCCAGCAGTGCCTCAGCAGGAGCAACAGCCGTGGATGAATGAGGGGTGGTGCGATATCCCCTCAAAAATCGGTACACCTCCGATAGCCAGTCTTGTTTCTGTTCCTTTGCAATCCGTATGACCTTGTTTAACGTCCTCATAAATCTCTCAACGTCCCCATTGGCCTGTGGCCAGCACGGGGTGACATGTCGGAGTTTGATGTTCAAATTCCCCAGGAAAGCTCTCAGTTCTGCGCTCCTAAATGGTGGCCCATTATCACTCCTAATCGACTCAGGTAACCCATGGGTGGCGAACATCTTCTCTAATGCTTGTATGACAGCCCCAGCCGATGTGGTGGGTACTAGCTCCACTTCTGGATATCGTGAGCACTCATCCAGGGCCACAAAGAGATAGTGCTCCGGTGAAACTTGACAAAAATCAACTGAGATGTCAGTCCATGGGATGTGGCTTCTCTGGGGGTTGTTTATCGGCTCAGGGCGAGAGGGCTGCCCGCTGGCCGAGCACATCAGGCACGTGTTCACCATGTCCAAGACCATTTCTTGCAGCCTGGGGAACCAATAGCGATTCCTGAGTCGGGCCGTTGTTTTGGTAATGCCC
Source organism: Desmognathus adatsihi (assembly GCA_032275005.1). Taxonomy (NCBI): domain Eukaryota; kingdom Metazoa; phylum Chordata; class Amphibia; order Caudata; family Plethodontidae; genus Desmognathus; species Desmognathus adatsihi. The sequence goes on along the minus strand of JAUEJF010475203.1, from coordinate 4,949 downwards.
TGGTGTCCCTCATGAGCTAACACCAGGAGTTTCGGGACCAAGGACTCTGGGACAACTATTCGCTCACCCCTCAGCAGTACCCCTTCTCCAGACACCGACAGGTCGTGTCTTACCATGAACATCTGGTCCAAAAATGCCTTTTCATCTTTGCTGTACCCAGGGGTGGTTGACAAAAATCTATTCCAGTTGCCAGATTGAATAGTGTCGATGGTCTTCATCATGCATCTGCTCTGGGCTGTGGCCGCAACAAGGTCTCCGAGAGATATTGCCTTGGGCCGTGCCACCTCAATTACAGAACGGACATGTGCCTCCGCTTCATCTGCTTCAGCTGCTTCCATTCTGGTGGCAGGTCGGGGATGTCTAGACAAAAAATCCGCGGGATTGTCGTGCCCTGCCCTGTACTTCAGTTCAAAGGAATACACCTGAAGCTGTAGCATCCATTTCTCTATTCGAGCTGGAGGGTGGGGAGCTGTGCCAGCGAAAATGGGTATGAGTGGCTTGTGGTCCGTGAACACTACAAATGGAAATCCGTACAAGTAGAGGTGAAAATGCTTGCAGCCCCACAGTACTGCAATTGCCTCCTTCTCAATTTGCGAGTATCTCTGTTCTGTGCTAGTCAGGGCTCTACTTGCATATGCAATGGGCATCACCTCCCCGTGTCTGTTCCGCTGCGTCAGCACTGCTCCCAGCCCCACAGGGCTTGCGTCTACCAGCAACTCTGTCTGTAAGTCCATGTTAAAATAGGCAAGGGTTGTGTCGGCTGACAAACTGTCCTTGATGCACTGAAATGCCATGGCACACTCCCTGGACCACTCCCATTTGGTAGACACTTTGGTGAGGTTGCGTAGGGGCTCCGACACTGATGCTAAATGCGGGATGAACCGTCCGCAGTAGTTGGCCATGCCAAGAAAGCTCCTCACAGCGCTCACACTCTCAGGAGGGGAAGCAGACTTGATGTCTCTCACCTTCTTCGGGTCCGCAGAGACCCCATCAGCATTCAGAACATAGCCGAAGAACTCTAATTCACGCTTGGCGTATTCACATTTTTATTTATGCAACGTGAGTCCTTGGTCCTCTAATCGCTTCAGCACCGCTTCAAGTCGTACAAAATGCTCGTCTTCCGAGGTGGCATAGACCAAGATGTCATCGCTGACATTTATTACTCCCTCCAAATCCTGGATCACCGCTCTAATGGCGTTTTGGAACACCTCGGCCGCAGAGTTCACCCCGAAACTCAGTCTCTTATATCTCCGCAGCCCCATATGAGACGAGAAGGTGGTAATATACCTGGACCTGGGGTGTAATGGAATCTGGTGGTATCCAGACTTGAGGTCCAGTTTAGAAAAGAACTGGGCACCAGTGAGATCCGCTAAGAGGTCATCCACCGTGGGAGTGATGTGTCTCTCCCGCTTTATAGCCACGTTGGGCTTCCTCATGTCCACACACAAACGGACCCTGTCCGGTTGTTTGGGCTTGTTGGCCACGACAAGCGGTGACACCCAAGGGGTTGGGCCTTTCACCCGTTCAATTATGTCCTGCCTTTCTAGCTCCTCGAGCTCTAGTCTGACCTTTTCACGCTGGTGAAATGGGACCCTCCGATGTTTGTCCGCCACTGGATGGATGTCTTTATCAATGTGGAGTTTCACTGGAGGACCTTTCTTACAACCAATCCCTTTAAATAGTTTTGGATGACGGTCCAGTAGTTCCGTTATCGATTGTTCATGGATGTTGAAAGCAAATTGAACTATCATGAGTTTGATAGCAGATCTGCAGCCCAATAGGGTTTCTGTGTCCTTGTCGACCACATGGAACCTCACTCGCGCCGAGTTGTCCCCATAGCTGATCTGTGACATGAATGTTCCTAATACTGGAAGGGGAGTGGCGCTCCCATAGGCCATGAGGATGACCGTAGCTGGTCTCAGCACAGGCTTCGGCAGCAGCGACTCGAAGGACTTCCTTGAGATTACGTTTACCGCTGCTCCAGTGTCCACAATTACCATGTGTGAGTTCTCCCCTATCATTATCATGCACTTGGGGCGGAACTTCTTCTTACTGCCCGTCACTGACGAAATCAGCCTGATCTTTGCAATTCTCTTTGGACGCGTCGAGATGGCGTTGGCAGTCACCTCTTGATCATTTTCATCCTCCTCTTCCTCTTCTTCCTCATCGTAGGATAGACACTCCTGGTCTTCAGGGGCTGCCTCCACTTGTCTCGTTAACCGCTTGGTCCTCAGTTTGGGCTTGCCTGGCCTGGGGGGTGCGGAGCGGGACTGGCACATGACGGCATAATGGTTCAACTTCCCGCAGTTGAGGCACTCTCTGCCAACCGCTGGGCAGACATCTCGCCTGTGCCACACTTCCCCGCACATGTCACACGTCTGCTGAGGTTTGCTGGCCCCCTGCCTCTTGTCAGTGTCTCCCGTCCTGAACGGTCTTGGCTTCTGACTTCTTGGCCGGCGCTGGATGGCCGCCACAGGGGCAGGAGATATCGGGGGTGCATCCCCCGGCTCTAGCTTCACCTTCCGGAGTGCTGACTCCATTGCAGAGGCACGCACATCAGCTAGTTCCCTTTGGCGCCCAAGTGTTAACATGCGTAGCAGTGTTATTCTCGGTTCCGACATTATTTGTCTTCGGAGCTTCTCTGAATGTACTCCATAAATTATTTGGGAACGGATAATCTGTTCTACGTCAGCATATTCGCATGCTTTCGAGGCTTCACGTATTCTGGCGTGGAAAGAGTCTATGGATTCACCCTTGGCCTGCATTATTTGGCATAGCTTAAAGTCCTCATAATCAGGGTTGACCTGAGGCAAGAAATGTTCTTTCAGCGCGTCACGCGCTTTCTCATACTCATCATCACCGCCAGTGTCCTTTAGAGAGTTGAACACTCTTCTGGCATCATCCCCCACGTGGAAGAGCAGTAAGTCTCTTTTCATCACTGGGTCTGCTATGCTATCCAGCCTGAAAAAACGTTCTAGGTGATCGATCCACATCAGCCATCGGGCTCCAGTCGTGGATGGGTCACCATAGACATCAAAAGGCCTCAGAGAACTCTCCCTCCCTGACAGGCGAACAATCGCTGGTCGATCCTCCCCACTCATGGTTGCAGGATGGATCGGGGGTTCTTCCCTGGCACTGGATGGAGACTCTGAACCACTCACCGAGCCCTCTTCTTCGGCTGGATCTGGAAGCCCCTCTTCGTCTGCCAGCGTGTCACTTGATGACGCACCACGACCCTCGTGTACGCAGACAACTGTGTCCTATGTAGCAGCAGGGAGTCACCGCTCCACCCACTTAGATCTTCTCCTGTTCCACTCGAAAGGCCAGGAGTGAAGGACTTCAGCTGGTGGGGGTTAACCACTCTTACCCCTTCCAGCGCTTCCAGCAGGGAGCAGCAGCTCCACCTGCAGCACCACACCACTGCAGGGAGCGGCGGCTCACACCTGCGGTCACCACACTCTGCAGGGAGCGGCGGCTCACACCTACAGACACCTCACTCTACAGGGAGCGGCGGCTCACACCTGTATTCACCCCACTTCGCAGGGAGCGGCGGCTCCACCTGCGACAGGCGGATGGGGCGGGGAGCAGCAGCTCACACCCGCGCACCGAACAGCCTCGGGGTCGGCGGAATGCCGAGATTCGCACCGGGGAGCAGCGGCTCCACCCAGCCACTAGTCGACCCAATCGGTGGGGAGCGGCGGCTCAACCCAACCACAACCGCCTCACTGATGGGGAGCAGCGGCTCCACCCACCACAGAGACACTGAGCCGGGGAGCGGGGGCTCCACCCGACTTCGACCTCCACGCCAACGGGGAGCAGCGGCTCCACCCGCCGCAGAGATGCACTGACAGGGAGCGGCGGCTCCACCTGACAGCCTACGTACCACCAACGGGGAGCAGCGGCTCCACCCGCTGTGGAAGCACAACGCCCGATGCACCGGGGAGCGGCGGCTCCACCCGGTCTCACGCAGCGTTGGACGGAGTCTGGGACACGCACACGCAGGGCAGCGCCCGCCTCGTCGCCAATGTAATGTGTGCCCACAGGGCCTCGCACGTGCAGACACACAAATAAGGTACACGACCACAAGGTATGCTGGTTAGCCAGAGACTGACTCTTGGCGCTTTATTTCTGCTTTATATTGCGCGCGCTTGCAGACCTACGCTGCGGCGTGAGGTCATGTGACCGCTGCCGTACTGGCCGCGTCAGCCCGGAAGCACAACAGTGGCTTCCGATGCAACATCCCTCACCAACTAGAATTTAAAACATAACGAACAAAAGCAGCACGTTGTACATTAAACATGAAAGTCACGAAGCCTGCACGAAGGAGAAGGATTCTTTCTCAGGTTGTATCGTTGACTATGTTCATTGGTTCTCTGACTTGAGATGTCCGATTGACTGGTAGGCTGTACCCCACTAGGGATGTTTCTCCCGGAGTTAGGACTGTCCACCACACGAGGAGAGGGAGGGACGGAACCTGCCGTACTCCCTTCGGCCTCCCCCATCTCACAATCGCTGTCGTTGTCTGGATGGTCGGACACCGCCGTCATCTCCTTCCACATGGTGTCCGATATCTTTTTAAAGAAAGACACATTCCTACAGACCTGCTCATTGGCCCTCGCCACTGTCACCATGGACTCCTTCTTTTCAACCACTTTCCAGGGCTTAGCCTCAAAGGTAAGATCTAGCTTTCCTGATCTTGTTCTCGTCAACATCAGCACAGTGTCCCCCACTTGGATGTGAGAGCGTGCCGACTTCCTCGATCGGCTCACTTCCGCATTCTTTTTCCTCCTCACATCTTCGACTCTTTCGTGATCGATGGGGCTAGATGTTGGCATTATGGCACCCCTTAATGCCGGCATGGTGTCACTCACTTTCCTTCCCAGTAGTGCTTCCGCAGGAGCAACCGCAGTGGATGAATGAGGGGTGGTGCGATACCCCCTCAAGAATCA
>JAUEJF010464137.1:0-11456 GCA_032275005.1 Desmognathus adatsihi | reverse complement strand
ATCTGTCTGCAAGGTCTCCGTGATGAGTACAAAGAGGCGCTGCACGGAGTCTATCCCATGCCCAAGTCAGTACAGGAGTTAATAGATTTGTCCTTGCAGGTCGATGCCAGGATCCGGGAACGTAAAGTTGATGTCCAGCGCACCTTGTCCAGACGGGTTAATACTTTCCCATCACCCTTAGCCACAGGTTCAGGTTCCAAGTTACTCCAGGGGACCCTTAAACAAGCTCCTGTTCTAGCCCCGGGGAAAAGATCTTCTCCGAGACCCCCTCTGACCGATCAAGAGAAGGACAGACGACGCAAAGAAGGCTTGTGCCTGTATTGCGGCCAGTCGGGGCACTTGGTGCGGGAATGTAGACTGATCAAGAATGCCCGAACTACCGTTGCCTGCGCCGGGCCTGCAGGCTCAGCTCAGGAAACGAGCTCTTCAGTAGAAATCTCGACATTCCCACTCCCGTGCGAGTCGGAAAACTAGGAAGCCCAGCAGCTTTGGGGAAGGCTGACTTGGGCTCAAAACCGCAAACCCCAGAGATTTTGTCTTGTCACACGCCCATCACTTGCCCCACTGAACCCCAATTTATTGTACTACCGGCCCAGTTTCCTACTCTACTAGGAGAGCGGGTTTATCCACTTCTAGTTGATAGTGGAGCTCCCGGAATGTATATGGATCTGACCTTCGCCAAAACCCTCAACATCCCCACCGAGCCTAAGCTTAAACCTGAGATTCTACGATCCATTGACGGGTCTGCTTTAGTCTGCGGGCCTGTAAATCAAAAGACACACCAGATTACCATGCATATACAGGGACATGCTGAGGAGATCGAGTTCGATCTCATTACCTCCCCGCACCACCCACTTATAGTGGGTATGCGTTGGTTAGAAACGCATAACCCCCACATCAATTGGAATACACGCTGTGTGACTTTCACCACCCAAAACTGTTCCAAGTGCCTTCTCCGAGGTAACCCCACGGTCCTTCCCTTAATCCCAATAGAAAAGACAAATCCCAGTATGCTCCCAGAACAGTATCAGGAGTTCTCGGACGTATTCTCTCCCAGAGAGGCCGATCGGCTCCCACCTCATCGACCATACGATTGCCCCATTGATCTAATTCCAGGGTCTGCAATTCCCCATGGGAAGATCTACTCCCTGTCCCCTGGTGAGGCAGAGGAGTTGGAGAAGTATATTACTGAAAATCTTCGTCGGGGCTTCATCCGCCCATCGAAGTCCCCGGCTGGGGCCCCCATATTTTTTGTCCCCAAGAAGTCAGGGGAACTGAGACCCTGCATAGATTATGGGGAGCTTAACGACATTACTGTCAAAAACCGCTATCCCCTCCCGCTCATCCCCGATTTACTTGATTACGTGCAAGATGCTAAATGGTTCACGAAGCTAGATCTGCGGGGAGCCTACAACCTCATTCGAATACGTGAGGGGGATGAGTGGAAAACGGCCTTCAAGTGCCGGTATGGTCATTTTGAGTATCTTGTCATGCCTTTTGGCCTCACCAATGCCCCCGCGGCCTTCCAGTATTTTATCACTGATATCTTCAAAGACCTCATCGGCAAGACATTGGCAATCTATCTAGATGATATCCTCATCTTCTCTTCGGATCTGGTCCAACACGTTGAGGCAGTCAAGGAAGTCCTGCGTCGACTGCGGAAGCATGCGCTTTATGCGAAGCTCGAGAAGTGCGAATTCCATTCCCAAAAGGTCACCTACCTTGGCTATGTACTTCGCCCTCAAAAAATTGAAATGGATCCGGAGAAAGTGTCAGCCGTCCTGAATTGGGCCTCGCCCACTTCAGTGAAAGCGGTTCAGCAGTTTTTGGGGTTCGCTAATTTCTATAGACGCTTTATTCCCGATTTCTCCAAACTTATTGCCCCTATCGCAAGGTTGACGCGAAAGGGGGAAGTCTTTGTCTGGTCCCCAGTACATGAAAGCGCCTTCGAAACCCTAAAGGCCAAATTCTGCTCCGCTCCAGTATTGACTCAGCCAGACCCGACCTCAAAGTTCATTGTCGAAGCAGACGCGTCCGATGAGGCCCTGGGTTGTGTCTTGTCCCAGCGTGACGGTCTGGGCGTTCTGAAACCCGTGGCTTACCACTCCCGCAAGCTGTCCATGGCAGAAAAAAATTATACAATCCTAGAGAAGGAATTGTTGGCCATACGAGAAGCATTCATTAAGTGGCGGCACTACCTGGAAGGAGCCAGGGAGAAAATCGAGGTTTGGACAGACCACAGGAACCTCCTGTACCTCAAGAAAGCACGGTGCCAGGGGGCTCGGCACGCCAGGTGGGCGTTATTTTTCTCTAGGTTTAGTTTTGAAATTACCTTCCGTCCGGGGGCAACTAACCGTAAGGCCGACGCCCTATCCAGGCTGGGATACCCGGGAGTTACTGTAAATTACTCGGAGGTACCTCTCCTTCCCCCCGACGCCATCCTCTCTCAGATCAGTGGTAGAGAGTTATCCTCGTCCCTCAGGGAAAAGTTAGCTGCCTTCGGGAAAACCCCAGCAGCAAGACTAGCGTTACGTCAAGTAACTGAGGCAAATCAGGATGCGGAAGGGCTGATCTGGGTTAAAGCCAAGTTGTACATACCCCCAGAGTTAGTCCCCGAGATCCTGCTGCATTGTCATGATTCCATCTGGGCGGGGCATGCCGGATGCAAGGTAACACGGGAGAAAGTGGAACGACACTTTTGGTGGCCGTCCGTGGGAAAAGATATCAAGGCCCACATAGGGAATTGCGAGATATGTGCCCAGTCAAAGGTCACCCGTGGCAAGCCCTATGGCCTGTTGACTCCCATCGACATACCCTCCCGTCCATGGGAGAAGATAAGCATGGATTTCATCACCGACCTTCCCCCCAGCTTCGGGCACACCGTGATCTGGGTGGTAGTTGATTACCTCACCAAGCTGGCCCACTTCATTCCCCTTCGGAAACTCCCTACGGCCAGCGTCCTGGTGAACCTCTTTTTAAGGCACATCGTCCGAGTTCATGGTTTGCCCGCTGAAATCGTCTCAGACCGAGGTTCCCAATTCATCGCTCGGTTTTGGCGGGAAGTTTTAGCTAACTGGGGGGTCACATTGAAGTTGTCCTCGGCTTACCATCCTCAGACCGATGGACAAACCGAACGCCTTAACCAGACCCTTGAACAGTATCTCCGATGCTACGTGACAGACTCAGGCAAGAACTGGAGCGAGCTCTTGCCCACAGCCGAGTTCTGCTACAATAATAATTTCCATGAGAGTTTAGGCATGACCCCATTTCAGGCCACATATGGGTACAACCCTCGTAGCATCCCACACCTCCCCGAGCTGGAGGAGCCCGTCACCAATCCACAAGTTTATGTCCGAAAAATTAAGACAAACCTTCAGCACGCCACACAAAACCTTCACTTGGCCCAGAGACGAAACAAGCTTCATGCGGATAGGTCCAGAAGGCCTCCCCCCGAATTCCAAGTAAACGATTGGGTGTGGTTAAGTTCCAGACACATCCGCGTACCAGGGATGAGTCCAAAATTGAAGCCTAGATTTTTTGGCCCGTTCCAAATCAAAGACAAATTTTCTCCGGTCTCTTTTAGATTGTCGCTCCCGCGCACTTGGAGAATTCACCCTACCTTCCATGTTTCCCTCCTAAAACCAGCAAGGGAAACCAGAAGGGGCCGGATTCCGCTTAGGGTGGAAAGGGTGTAGGTGCAGCGCGATGTAAATAATGTATGTTAATAGAGTACTATAGGGTACATTAGAAGGGGGATAGTGTAACGACCCATAACATTAGCCATAGGACCCATAACATTAGCCATAGGAGCCATAGCCATATAGCAGTAATAGCAGTTAGCAGTAATAGCAGTAATAGCAGTTAGCAGTAATAGTGTAGTAGTAGTAGCAGTAATAGTAGTTATAGTCATAGTTAGAAGCCACTCTGCCAGATCCATTCTCTAGTAGTTATAGTCATAGTTAGAAGCCACTCTGCCAGATCCATTCTCTCCCCAAGATTCCAAGTCTCATACACCAGACCCTCTGGGACACCGTAGGGATGGAGCCCTGGCTCAAGGTTCTAAGACGTTGGGCCCCCTGCTTTGGCAACTGCCATCACCCCCGAGCAGTCGTTTCCTCAGAAGCTCCCCTGCCTAACTTAAGCCGCACCCCCCACTGCACTCACCTTGCTTCAGATCACCAGCTCTTCCCAACGCCGCCACGACCCTGCGAACGCGGCTCGCTCTACAGCTCCAGTGCCCCGCAGCAACAGAGGACCCGGCAGCGGCTTCCGTGGCCCCGTGGGCCCGACCAGCTCCTCGCCCCGCCCCGAGGCGATTCGCGGACCCGAACTGTCACAGACTCCAACAGGGCCTGAACCTGTGCGCCCTTCACTGACGCTCCGCTCAGGTACTGTGTCACTCCTCCATCCCGCCGGGCCAGTGCACCGCTGTTTTCTTTTTGGGCTAGCCCGCCCCATTCTGGGGCTGCCGCGTCCCTCCTCCGGAGCTTCACGTCTCCTCAGTGGACACTTCCGCCCCGCAGCATCACAATCTCAGCGGCTCTCCAACGCACCTCGCAGCTCCCCCAGTGGCCCTCTCGCAAACTGCAGCCCTGCATCATCAGCCTTTCAGCTCCAGCATTTCCAGGAGAAATACCCACGCCCGGCGCCGCCCCATCTCAGGTGACTTATCCTACTAGGGGAGGGGGTAAAGTTTCCAGGGAAGGGAACTAAATCCATAGAAAGAATCCACCACTAATCTGGCCCCGCCTCTCTTACAGAGTCCGGAGGGAGCCAGGACCGCCCAGCAGACCCACCATATCCACAGGAGTATCTTGAAGTCCCAGACCAGACCTCCCAGTCTCCATCCACGGACACCACCACACCTCTGGCGGCGCCGGCCTCCCGGAGAGCACATCGTGACCCCCGGGTGGTTGACTTCGTCCCTTTTCAGCCCAGCCCAACACGCCCCTGCAGTCATCAGGAGACAGGTAACATAGCATAATTCTCTGTTGTCCTTGCTCGTGACAGATTGCCAAAGCCAATCACCAGGGCTCTGCTGAAAATGGAGTCCCTCATGGAAAAAATGTTGGAGAGACTAGAAACTATAGAGGGGGAGTTAAAGGAGACTCGTAGCGAGTTCCGATCAGTGCAGTCCAGGTTGAGGGAATTAGAGGAGACCACGGCAGTGGAATTAGAGGGAGGTAGGGAGGAGGAGGAAGAACCCCTAATGCCTGCCCTCTCCCCTGCGACTCCCACTGTGCCGCCTGTGACAGATGCCTGTAAGGAGCTAAAGCTCACCGCTCCCGATAAATACTCAGGAGACCCTCAGCTCTGCAAACATTTTCTCACACAGTGCACTCTACATTTCCTGGGCAAACCTTCACAGTTCTTGTCTCCCCGAGCGAAAGCTCTATTTGTCATTTCAAACCTCACCGGGGACGCCCTGAATTGGGCTACCCCCTTGATAGAACAGCTCCACCCATGTCTGGATGATTTCGAAGTCTTTACGCAGGAATTTAGAAGGGTTTTTGATCGTCGATTTTCCACACAGGCCAAGAGTTTTGAATTTTTGAATTTGAGACAGGGAGGAAGAGACATTGCCACCTATTTAAACAAATTCCAACAACTTGCAACTGAATTGAACTGGGCTGAGTCCACACAATATTCCATCTTTCTGCAAGGTCTCCGTGATGAGTACAAAGATGCTCTGCACGGAGTCTATCCCATGCCCAAGTCAGTACAGGAGCTAATAGATCTGTCCTTGCAGGTTGACTCTAGGATCCGGGAACGTAAAGCTGATGCCCAGCGCATCTTTTCCAGACGGGTTAACACTTCCCCATCCCCCTTGGCCACCGGCTCAGGGTCCAAGTTGCTCCAGGGGACCCCCAAACAAACTCCTGTTCCGGTTCTGGGGAAAAGATCTTCACCGAGACCTCCTTTGACCGATCAAGAGAAGGACAGACGTCGCAAGGAAGGCCTATGTCTATATTGCGGCCAGTCGGGACACCTGGTGCGAGAATGTAGACTGATCAAGAACACCCGAGCAACCGTTGCCTGCACCGGGCCTGCAGGCTCCGCTCAGGAAACGAGCTCTTCAGTAGAAATCTTGGCATGCCCACTCCCGTGCGAGTCGGAAAACTAGGAAGCCCAGCAGCTTTGGGGAAAGCTGACATGGGCATAGACCTGCAAACCCCAACACCAGAGATTTTGTCTTGTCACACCCCTATCACTTGCCCCCCTGAAACCCAGTTTATTGTGCTTCCGGCCCAGTTTCCTATCCTACTAGGGGAACGGGTCTATCCACTATTAGTTGACTGTGGAGCTCCCGGAATGTATATGGATCTGACATTCGCTGAAGCACTCAACATTCCCACCGAGCCTAAGCTTAAACCTGAGGTTCTACGATCCATTGACGGATCTGCTTTAGTCTGCGGACCCGTCACTCAAAAAACACGTCAGGTTACCATGCATATAGAGGGACATTCTGAGGAGATCGAGTTCGATCTCATTACCTCCCCGCACCATCCACTTATAGTGGGAATGCGTTGGTTAGAAGTGCATAATCCTCACATCAACTGGAATACGCGCTGTGTGACTTTCACCACCGAAAATTGTCCCAAGTGCCTTCTCCGGGCTAATCCCACGGTTCTTCCCTTGATTCCAGTAGAAAAGACCAATACCAGTATGCTCCCAGAACAGTATCAGGAGTTCGCGGACGTATTTTCTCCCAGAGAGGCCGATCGGCTTCCCCCTCATCGACCATATGATTGTCCCATCGATCTAATTCCAGGCTCTGTAGTTCCCCATGGGAAGATCTACTCTCTGTCCCCTGGCGAGGCAGAAGAGTTGGAGAAATATATTACTGAAAATCTTCGTAGGGGCTTCATCCGCCCATCGAAGTCCCCGGCCGGGGCTCCCATATTTTTTGTTCCTAAGAAGTCAGGGGAATTGAGACCCTGCATCGACTACGGGGAGCTTAACGACATTACTGTCAAAAACCGCTATCCTCTCCCACTCATCCCCGATTTGCTCGATTACGTGCAAGATGCTAAATGGTTCACAAAGTTGGATCTGCGGGGAGCCTACAATCTTATTCGAATACGTGAGGGGGATGAGTGGAAAACGGCCTTCAAGTGCCGGTACGGCCATTTCGAATACCTTGTCATGCCTTTCGGTCTCACCAATGCCCCCGCGGCCTTCCAGTACTTTATCACTGATATTTTCAAAGACCTCATCGGCAAGACATTGGCAATATATCTAGATGATATCCTCATCTTCTCTCCGGATCTGGTCCAACACGTTGAGGCAGTCAAGGAAGTCCTGCGTCGACTGCGGAAGCATGCGCTCTATGCGAAGCTTGAGAAGTGCGAATTTCATTCCCAAAAGGTCACCTATCTTGGCTATGTACTTCGCCCTCAAAAAATCGAAATGGATCCGGAGAAAGTGTCAGCCGTCCTGAATTGGGCCGCGCCCACTTCCGTGAAAGCGGTTCAGCAGTTTTTGGGGTTCGCTAATTTCTATAGGCGCTTTATCCCCGATTTCTCCAAACTTGTTGCGCCTATCGCAAGATTGACGCGAAAGGGTGAAACCTTTGTCTGGTCCCCGGTACATGAGAGCGCCTTCGAGGCCCTAAAGGCCAAATTCTGCTCTGCTCCCGTATTGACTCAGCCAGACCCGACCTCAAAATTCATTGTCGAAGCAGACGCATCCAATGAGGCCCTGGGTTGCGTCTTATCCCAGCGCGACGGTCAGGGCGTTCTAAAACCGGTGGCGTACCACTCCCGCAAACTATCCATGGCAGAAAAAAATTATACAATCCTAGAGAAGGAATTGTTGGCTATACGAGAAGCCTTCATTAAGTGGCGGCATTACCTGGAAGGGGCCAGGGAGAAAATCGAGGTCTGGACAGACCACAGGAATCTCTTGTACCTCAAAAAAGCACGGTGCCAGGGGGCTCGGCACGCCAGATGGGCCTTGTTTTTCTCCAGGTTTAGTTTTGAAATCACCTTCCGTCCAGGAGCAACTAACCGTAAGGCTGATGCCCTATCCAGGCTGGGATACCCGGGAGTCACTGTAAATTATTCAGAGGTACCGCTTCTTCCCCCTGACGCTATCCTCTCCAAGATCATCGGTAGAGATTTGTCTCCGTCCCTCAGAGAAAGGCTAGTCGCCTTCGGAAGAACCGCAGCATCAAGACAAGTGTTGCGTCAAGTAACTGACGCAAATCAGGATGCGGAAGGACTGATCTGGGTTAACACCAAGCTGTACATACCCCCAGAATTGGTCCCCGAGGTACTGCTGCACTGTCATGATTCCATCTGGGCGGGGCATGCCGGGTGTAAGGTAACGCGAGAGAAAGTGGAACGACACTTTTGGTGGCCCACTGTGGGAAAAGATATCAAGACTCACATAGGGAATTGCGAGACATGTGCCCAGTCAAAGGTCACCCGCGGCAAGCCCTATGGTCTGTTGACTCCCATCGCCATACCCTCCCGTCCATGGGAGAAGATAAGTATGGATTTCATCACCGACCTTCCCCCCAGCTTCGGGCACACCGTGATCTGGGTGGTAGTTGATTACCTCACCAAGCTGGCCCACTTCATTCCCCTTCGGAAACTCCCTACGGCCAGCGTCCTGGTGAACCTCTTTTTAAGGCACATCGTCCGAGTTCATGGTTTGCCCGCTGAAATCGTCTCAGACCGAGGTTCCCAATTCATCGCTCGGTTTTGGCGGGAAGTTTTAGCTAACTGGGGGGTCACATTGAAGTTGTCCTCGGCTTACCATCCTCAGACCGATGGACAAACCGAACGCCTTAACCAGACCCTTGAACAGTATCTCCGATGCTACGTGACAGACTCAGGCAAGAACTGGAGCGAGCTCTTGCCCACAGCCGAGTTCTGCTACAATAATAATTTCCATGAGAGTTTAGGCATGACCCCATTTCAGGCCACATATGGGTACAACCCTCGTAGCATCCCACACCTCCCCGAGCTGGAGGAGCCCGTCACCAATCCACAAGTTTATGTCCGAAAAATTAAGACAAACCTTCAGCACGCCACACAAAACCTTCACTTGGCCCAGAGACGAAACAAGCTTCATGCGGATAGGTCCAGAAGGCCTCCCCCCGAATTCCAAGTAAACGATTGGGTGTGGTTAAGTTCCAGACACATCCGCGTACCAGGGATGAGTCCAAAATTGAAGCCTAGATTTTTTGGCCCGTTCCAAATCAAAGACAAATTTTCTCCGGTCTCTTTTAGATTGTCGCTCCCGCGCACTTGGAGAATTCACCCTACCTTCCATGTTTCCCTCCTAAAACCAGCAAGGGAAACCAGAAGGGGCCGGATTCCGCTTAGGGTGGAAAGGGTGTAGGTGCAGCGCGATGTAAATAATGTATGTTAATAGAGTACTATAGGGTACATTAGAAGGGGGATAGTGTAACGACCCATAACATTAGCCATAGGACCCATAACATTAGCCATAGGAGCCATAGCCATATAGCAGTAATAGCAGTTAGCAGTAATAGCAGTAATAGCAGTTAGCAGTAATAGTGTAGTAGTAGTAGCAGTAATAGTAGTTATAGTCATAGTTAGAAGCCACTCTGCCAGATCCATTCTCTAGTAGTTATAGTCATAGTTAGAAGCCACTCTGCCAGATCCATTCTCTCCCCAAGATTCCAAGTCTCATACACCAGACCCTCTGGGACACCGTAGGGATGGAGCCCTGGCTCAAGGTTCTAAGACGTTGGGCCCCCTGCTTTGGCAACTGCCATCACCCCCGAGCAGTCGTTTCCTCAGAAGCTCCCCTGCCTAACTTAAGCCGCACCCCCCACTGCACTCACCTTGCTTCAGATCACCAGCTCTTCCCAACGCCGCCACGACCCTGCGAACGCGGCTCGCTCTACAGCTCCAGTGCCCCGCAGCAACAGAGGACCCGGCAGCGGCTTCCGTGGCCCCGTGGGCCCGACCAGCTCCTCGCCCCGCCCCGAGGCGATTCGCGGACCCGAACTGTCACAGACTCCAACAGGGCCTGAACCTGTGCGCCCTTCACTGACGCTCCGCTCAGGTACTGTGTCACTCCTCCATCCCGCCGGGCCAGTGCACCGCTGTTTTCTTTTTGGGCTAGCCCGCCCCATTCTGGGGCTGCCGCGTCCCTCCTCCGGAGCTTCACGTCTCCTCAGTGGACACTTCCGCCCCGCAGCATCACAATCTCAGCGGCTCTCCAACGCACCTCGCAGCTCCCCCAGTGGCCCTCTCGCAAACTGCAGCCCTGCATCATCAGCCTTTCAGCTCCAGCATTTCCAGGAGAAATACCCACGCCCGGCGCCGCCCCATCTCAGGTGACTTATCCTACTAGGGGAGGGGGGTAAAGTTTCCAGGGAAGGGAACTAGATCCACAGAAAGAGTCCACCACTAATCTGGCCCCGTCTCTCTTCCAGAGTCCGGAGGGAGCCAGGACCGCCCAGCAGACCCACCATATCCACAGGCGTAACTTGAAGTCCCAGACCTCCCAGTCTCCATCCACGGACCCCACCACACCTCTGGCGGCGCCGGCCTCCCGGAGAGCACATCGTGACTCCCGGGTGGTTGACTTCGTCCTTTTCAGCCTAGCCCAGCACGCCCCTGCGCTCATCAGGAGACAGGTAACGTAGCATAAGTCTCTAATACCCTTGCTTGTGACAGATCTCCGCATTTTTTCACACTCTGCTTAACTCATAATAATGCTAAAGGTTTTTCCATTTATTTCCTTTATAGAAATACAAGCCAATGACACACATTTATCATCTGCATCACATACAGTAGTTATGACATATAGCACAAAAGTCTATCTATTATGACTTTGCTTTTTAGATTTTAATGCACACGTATATGCATCGTAGATCCAGCAGAGGGGAGGGACCACTGAATGATTTAATACATTTGAGATATAGGTGCTCTTACATTTGATCTCTAGGTGCAGTTTCAGGCATACTGGACAGTTTGCTCCACCATGTTCAGTACACACAGGTCTCTTGGGGAGGGCAGTGAGGTTACACTCCCAAAGCATCATTGCCTTAGATGGGAGAGTGGAAGGGAAGAGGGCGGTTGTTTAGGGAATTCCAGACCCTCTCCATGGACGAGGTTCTAGCAGCTCTGTATTGATTTGGTAATTCCTCCTCACTTCTAGACCCCAGCCCCACACAGGTTCTTAAGAGCGTGGGCCAGAAACTTCTGGATGACCTGCCTAGGCTTGTGAATCTGAGTATGTGCAAGGGCATGGTTCCAGGCACCTGGAAACAGAGAGAGAATACCCCTCTGCTGACTGAAACTGGGGGTGGAGTGATATGATTTAAAGAACTGAACTACCCTCCCATCACTCAACTCCACATAGTAACTCATCTGTTGGAGTACATCTCCAATGCCTGAACTCTCTTCCTGATCTCAACCATTTCATGGTGTGATTATGTTACGTAATCCCTGTGGTGCGTGATATAAATT
>JAUEJF010442004.1:0-11548 GCA_032275005.1 Desmognathus adatsihi | reverse complement strand
AGGAAGGGGTAGCGGGGGCGACGGGCGGACCGCATGGCAACAGGCGGACACCGGGGTTTGGAGTGAAGGACTTAGCGTGCGTCGGCCAAGCGCCTGTTACTGTTGGCAATCGATGACTCAGCCAGAGTGAGTTTATTGTAATTTTGCCTTGTCCAGGACACAAGGGCGCCGTCTTCCGATCTGCGTTGGAAAAAGCGGACAACCCTGAGCAAGTGCAAGGACTGCTGAACGTCTTGCGCGTCTCAACTGCCAATGTTGTTGGCACCCCCGGTGCTATGCGGTCGTTCAGGAGCAAGGTGATTGCCGCGACCTTCGCATTCGGCTCGTTCACGGCGTTTCCAACCTACAACCCGTCGGAAATGAACTCGTCGGCTGTGATGGGTCTGGCCGGACGACCGTTTTCGTTTGATGACAACGGATTTCCGGACGACCAACGACCAAGCAGTACGGACCGTCACGCTATAGTGGCATCGCGGCCCGCTGTCTGCGCTGTGTACTTTACAGCGTGTATGACGGCCTTGCAGCGTGTAGCGTACGGATGGGACGACGGCGAGCACACGCAGACTAGGTCTGATTGTCTGTTTGGGCAGGTAAGACGGCACCTGGGGAAGTTCGAGAGACGTTCGACGTGCTGTCGGGTGGGTCTTTGAAAGCGGACGGGCGGCTGGAGGGCCAGAGACCGACGGACGGGCGGGTGTAAAGAATGCATTTCATTCTGACCTGAAACAAATTATCACGGACGTCTTTTTTTGGACTTTACAGATGACGGCGTTCGCAGCCAAGGTGGAAACGGGCGGTCGTGGTGGTTTGCATGCGCATCACCTAGTAATGCAAAATGCTTTGGCGCCTGACTGCCTGGAGCGCCTGTTGTCCGGGCCTGAAGAAGCGGCAGTGTTCGGACTTGTGGACCGTTTGATGTGTGGCAAGCTGTCCGGCGGTTTCAGTATTCAAAGCCGCGGGAAGTCCTTCCGAGCCGTACCACCCGCCGGCGTCGAGTTGACTCCGGTGCCGCCGTATGTGTCGGCTGGAGCCTGCAAGCCGCCGCTGGAGGAGGGCACGCCGTCGATCGTTGTGGATGCCGCTAGGTCGCGGTGCGCGGTGGACCTACAGATGCACAGCCACACTGCGAGATGCCGGAAGGGCGGACGGGCCGGTACAGACGAAGATTGTGCTTTAGAGGCTGTACGGCGGCCGCACCCTGCGACTTCCTTCGAGGACGGCCTATTGCTGGCTCGTTTGGACGTGCCGTCACTAGTCTTCCACGCTCCGGCTATCTCGCTGGCCCTCAGCTGCAACAACGCGGTGTACTTGTTCGCTGAGATGAGCAGATACAACCTGCGCCGGTTTCTTTTCGAGAAGGCCACGAGGGAAGGGCGTGCGGCCGGTATGGATCCACCTCGGAAGCCTACGATTGCCGAGACATCGGCTGAAGCCACCGAGTATGGGTCAAAGTACGCGGCCAAGCACGACCAAGAGCCCAAGAACGCCAACGCAATGGCCGCAGTCGCAGAATCAGCGAGGGTAAGTTACTTGCACACTTTACTCGGCTTGCACCAACGGTTAACTTTTGATTGTGGCGATCCTGACGTCCATTGTAATGCCGCTCGATGCAGTCACGGCGACACAACGACGCTGACACAACGGCCGAAGAACGCGGCTTGCGGACGCTGAGGGTAGTCGTCAACCGCCAGATTGGTAGCTCCGTGTTTCCAGCCGCGTTCGCCGCATACGTGCTACTCGGCGGGCGAGACGCTTACTGTTCGTTCGAAACAGTGCCGTTGTCGACGTATCGGCTGGTGGAGGACGTGAAGAAGGGCGTTACCATGTCGTCGGCCGACGGAGAGACCTTTGAAGCGGTGCGGACGGACAACGGCGTTGCGTGGACCAGCCAGTATGACGATTACAAGTTCCGTCCGAGGGAGCTGCGCGATTTGTCGCCGTACGTCTACGCCATGTGCGTTAACATTCAGTGGCAAGACAAAACGTTCCAAAACGGCACCGACCCTAATCGTATGGAGCTGATGCGCGAGCACCCCAAAGCTGAGTCTCACATGGCGCGGGTGCGCAAGAAGCCCGTGGTGCCACAACTGCTGTGCGACCCACCCCCACGCCCCTTGAGCGACGACACCGTCGACGACGAGCATCACACGTACGCTGCGTTCGTGCTCGGCGTGCTGCTGCCGGACTGGGACTGGCAACAGCGGCTTGCGCGGGCCGGCGGCGACAGCTACGCAGCCTTGCTTGAGTGGGAGGCTGAGGCTACGGAGGACGACTCGCAAAGCGCCGCGTACAAGATCGCGAGGAAGGTGCAGGCCAACATGGCAGAGGTTGCCAGTGCCAAGCGACGGATGAGGGAGTCGGCGCAGCAATATCGTGAAGCACGCATGCAAGCTGGTGTGGCAGGTTATGACCCGGATTTGGATGCGGCCGTTTACGAGACTGACGAAGAGGACTTCCAAGACCCGCTCGCCCGCGCGTCCGCGAGCCTAGACGACAACGACGCTGACGCCAGCGCCCAAGCGCTGCTCGGGATCGACGCTACGGGCCGTGGTGTGTCCGAGTATGAGCGCGCGATGCTTGGTCCTCTCACGGGCCTTGATCCAGCGCGACTGGCGTGCCACCAGCCTTCTGGGTCGGAGGTCCGGGCTGTGCGGGCGGGTGACGTATCGGCCGCCGCGGCGGCCATCGCCTCAGGAGCTGAAGCAGCGGACAAGTTTGATGGCTACGAACAGCAGCGGCGACAGCCAGGCGGCGACGTGCAAGACGAACCTTCTATGGGGGATGATGACGACTTGGTGGCTGCGCGACTGATGGGTGTTCTGTCAGGGGAGGCTACGTACCTTCGTCCGGGCGAGGCCGTCCCGTACGTCAAGCTACCGCGTCGGCCGACCGTGGGCGAGACCGCGCGGTTGTGGACGCTGAACGCCAAGCAAGCGTTGGCTTTTGCGATGCTGGCGGACTTCCTAGACAAGGAGATGGACCCGACGACGCGTGGCGGCCCGCCGCTACGACTGGTGCTCACCGGCAAGGCAGGGACCGGCAAAAGCCGGGTGCTCCAAGCGCTGCAGTGGTATGCGCTGCAAATCGGCGCGGTCGATCTCATGGCCGTGGTAGCTTATACGTGGAGGGCGGCGCTGCTGCTTGGTACACCCGACAACCCCGCGTGCACCACTACCACGTTCTTCGCGATCGACTCGTTCAAGGACAAGTCAGGAGCTGATCGGTTGCGGTCGTCGGGCAAGGCCTGGGAGGAGGCTACGCGTCGTCTCGGCAAAAGTTCCAAACTGAAGCTCATCTTCGTGGACGAGTTCTCCTTTCTCGGCCAAGCGCACTTGTCGGCCGTGTCGAGGCGATGCCAAGACTCGAGCGGCGATCACAGCCGGCCATTTGGGTCGTACAGCGTGGTTCTAGTCGGGGACCCGCGCCAACACGACCCGCCCGCCTCGTCGCCGCTGGTGCGCGGTGCTGCGGATCATCCGGCTTTTGGTGGCGGTACTAGGGAGCGCCGCCGAGCGACGCCAGTGGCGGAAGGGAGTGGCGTGGAGGCTTCCGGGCCGAACGACGTACCAAGCCGGCGAGCTAAGCGTCACTTGAGCCGCCTAGCCGCAGACTCGGACGGCCGCGACGCGTTTGTCTCTTTTGACAAGGTGCTGAACCTGACGGAGCAGCAGCGTTTGAACAGCAGCGACGCGGGCGTCAAGCTCCAGCGCTACGCCGAACTCTTCAACGGCGACCGGGAAGCGGACCGGACGGAGGTGGAGGAATTTGCGGACGACTTCAACGCTAAGGCGGTCGGGCAGCTGCACACGCTGCTGGACGCGACGCCTCGTGTGGTTACGCAAAGGCAAAAGGCACGGGCGGCTATCAACTTTGCTCTGGCGCTCGCGATTGCTTCTCATACAAAGAAACGAGCGACTGTGTGGTTGGCACAACACGAGACGGCTGACGGCCGGCCCGTCGATGAGGCCACCCAGCGCTTGCTGCGGCGGTACTGTAACCCCGCCGACCTCGACCGCCTGTCACCCGCACTCGTGTTTTTCGAGGTAGGGACCTCCGCCAGTACAACGCATATTTCGTTGTTGCGCACGATCTCGTTATGAACCAAGTCGGCGGTATTCACGCGGCTAACACGTTTTGCGTGCTTGTTTGGCGCTTGGCAGGGCGCGCTTTACGTCTTCACGGACAAACTGGCGCCCGGCGCCGGGGCGGTGGTCAACGCCACAGCTGTGGGGAGAGCTATCGACCTCGACCCAAGAGAACCGCCTGATAACCTCGACCGGCCGTACCGCGTTTTGCGGTATCCGCCGCTGGCAATCTGGGTTGAACCGGTCGAAAGCCCTGTACCTCTAGGCAGCACCTGCGGCGACACTGCTCCGCCCAACTGTATGCCGGTAACACTCGTCAAGAGCGGCAAGGCCACGGTGAAGCTTCCTAAAGGTGTCGCTGTTCAGGTTGACGGCCGCGAGACCGACAAGTGGGCCGGCAGACGTGTAGGCTTTCCGCTCGGCGACGGCTTTTGCGTGACTGACTACTACGCGCAAGGCCAATCGTTCGGGGCATCGTGCTGGATGGCCCACCTCGCCAAACCCGATACGGGGGGGTTGCAACGGGCTTCAGTGCTGGTTACGCTGACTCGTTTTTGGGACTGGGACGCAGTGCAACCATGGGCTCCGCTTTGGCCGGCTGGCGACAATGACCGTCGCCGCAAGGTGATCGACGCACTGCACAAGGTAGCCCGGCCAACCCCGGACCTTGAGGCTGACTTGCGTCGGCTGAGGGCCGCCGAGCAGCGGACAGTCAGAGAGATGCCGGACCACATCCACCAGTTGTTAAACACCTAGATACGTCAACGGCCACCCTTGCGTGAGACCGCTAGATTGTTTGCTCCTTGTACTGTCATACGCCGACCAAGACGGTCCATAATGCCTAGTCTGCTTTCGTTTCGTTGTTCTTTTCCGTTGTCGACGCACACGTTTTTCCTTTTTGTCCAGTAGATATACGGCTGAGTATCTTACTACCGGCGTTGTATTTGTTCCGTTTATCCGTATAATAGGTGCTCATCATTTGAATTGTTTACTACCTTGACGAGCGGGCCAGTGCTGACCCGTTCGAACGGTATCCCTCCATTTCCGAGACAAACGCGCTGACAAACCCTGAACCCTAACCGTTGTCCTGGCCACTGAGGTCATCCCAGCCGCCCCGTAATTTTATTTGTGTAATGGAGACGCCCGCCTAAGTCGAGGGCGTGCGGCCGCATATGAGATTTGCATGTAAAGTCGACTTATTAACCGGATAACAGCATACGCCATCTTGAAGCCGGCTGAATTGCGGCCGGTCACGAATCATTGTTGTCCAAATCAACGTGATGGCCGCCGCCGCTGCTGTCGAGGAGGCTCAGCGTCGGCAGATACAACAACTAAAAGAGCGGCAAACCTGTGGAGGGTACAAGTACATGTTAGCGGGTGCAGCTTCCGCGGCCAAACCCCGTGCTGACGTTCTGGATCCTGTCAGAGGCACCCCATATTTGGGTCTTCGCCCTTCTTCTGTGGCTTTTGGCCAGCTGGGCGTGTTTGCTCTCACCAATATACCTGCCAGGAGACGTATCATTGCCGTGTGGGGCAACTATGTTTCTAACCAACAACAAGACGAGCAAGTCAACCGTGAGGTGTTGCAGAGGTACTCGTTCCTGCCCATTGGTGACGACAACGACGACGCCGGCTACTGTCTACAATGCTTTCGCGAAGACGGCGAAGCGAACATCTGCAAGTTCGTCAACAGCACGGGCGACACCGGGCGTGAGTCCAACGTGGACTTAGTGTACGCAAGGACATCGCACATGGTAGTCGAGTCCGTGCGGCGAATTCGGGTTGCGGAAGAGCTACTGCTCGAGTATGGCGTGTAAGCCGGGTTGGACTCACCACGTTACAACCCGCCGGCCAGTCGGCCAACTAGCCCGCCCGCCTGTTCGTTTGTTTGCTTGAAGGCCGACCGGCTGTAAGTATTTGACCGGTTAATGTTTGACGGATGTCGCCGGCTGAACGCCGTTGGATCTTTCATGATGCTAATTCAAGAAGGGCTCGAGTTTTCCGGACGAGCACTTGGGCGTTTGGTAACAGTAATTACACGACGAAAATACGGGATACATTTGTAAAGCTGACGTGAACAGAGGCCATATTGTCACCATATAACAGCGCGACGGAACCACCATGCGGATAAGGGTCGGCTAGCCGCCACCTGAATCGTGGCGTTATTGTTACCAACCAGAGAGAGCCGCCTAAAAACGTACCAGCCCGTTCGCCCGCCCGCCGGGAAATACCAATCCACCCGCCCGTCTGGAGACCCACCCGTTTAGGAACTGTTAGCCGATAAGCCCGCGGCCGTCCGCCCGACGCCCAAGTTGAACTCAACCTAGCCGCTCTTTCTACAAGGAACTCTACCCACACGCCCAGTACCGACCCGCACGTCCCCCGTTGACTTTGCCCGCCCGCTAGGACCCATAACCCATGTACCGCTGTGCCATTTAATGGACCACCCATATCCAGTACCACCCACGACAGAAGCCCGTTGCGATCTGTGACTCCATGTTTTTTTGTTAGATGTTCTTTGTTATTTTGATGACGGACCCAAACCGGCCTATTTCCACCCGTGCCAAGTAACATGCCGGCAACCGGCGGCTTAGATTAGGGACATTATTTGCTTCTTGGGTCGACAATCTTTCGTTACACAACAGGGCGTTTTTGTCTTAACAATCAAACGCACCAACAGCGCACGGCTGCGAGAAACGTGACCTCCGTACTCGAACAACACGTAACCGACACAAAACAATACAATGCGGTCAGCGGGGTCCAACACGTTCAAACCCATGCCTCAAGCCCAACACAGACTGCTGGCCAGGTTCCCCAATCAAAGCAATTGCACTTAAAACCGAACGCGGCGGGCTCAAGCCGAAACGTGCAGCACGAGCCCAACGTTCGGCGCGCGACAAGTTAGCACACGGCCCAAACCGGGAATCCATGTCAAACCGCAACAAATGCAACTTGGCTGCGTCTACAAGTCACTTCTTCTTGGGCCGCCCTTCGGGAGTTTGGGCGGGCCGCTTGCCCGCGTTCGCCGGCGTTGCCGGTCCTCCGTTAACCGGCTTGGTCGAGGCTACTGCGGCCCCGCCTCCTCCACCTTCTCCGCCTGCACCGCTGGCCGCCTTCTTTTCGAACTTGGCCTTGTAGAACTTGAGGAGCCTGGCGCCTTGGCCACGAAGGTACGGGCCGGCCTCCCCGTCCTCACCGACAGGGCGGTTGCCCATGATGCTTTCGGGCTTGACATTGTACAGCTCCACCAGCGGAATAAGTTCTTTTTGAAGGTGAAGCCCGATCTTAGCCGTGAGCGCCTTCCACTCCGCGCCGTCTTCCATGGCCGCCATCTCCTCCTCCGAATATCCAGCCAGCGCCAACCAGAAAAACTTGTCTTTGAACGTCCGATTCGGAATGTCGGAAGGTGAGACGGTCTGCACGACCGCCAAGCCAAAATCGTCCTCGCTATCAGAACCCATTGTCAACGAAAGGACTAAGCGAAGCAGCAAGGACTGCACGAGTGTGGAGTCAATCCACAGGGACGCCGGCTTTTGACGTCGTGACCTTCCCCCTGGGTGCGGCTTGGTGTTCCCCTAATTGCCATGCGCAACTTTCCCCCAACCAAACCGTGTCCCCCCTCGATACTACATGCAGGCTCTGATGATCCCCCAGTCGCCATGCTTGACTTTCCCCAAACCAAACCGTGACCCCCTCCATACCACATGCACGTTCGACATCCGGTTTGACATGCCCGGCATATCAACCGGGCCCTTCGGATTTGACCATCCATACGCAGACACAAGACACATAACCTTTTAGGGCCGGCAAGCGGCCAGCGGCCAGGCGGCTGAAACTCGTCGGCGTTACGCCCGACACGTTCGACAGAAGGACGGACGGCAAGGAACGAGCCAGCGTACAGGCGAACGAGCACCTTGGGGCATAATACAGTGCTAACCAATGCTTTACACAGTTGTCAAATCTACCAAGGCAGACAAGCTGCGTTTGCACTGCTGTCTAAACTTCCAAACCAGAACAATCCGGCGGCCACTCACCCAACTTCGTCGTGGCACTTAAGTTAAAACAACTCCTCACAGGGTTAGACACAGCAAAACTTCAACAGCCGTCTCAATGCTGCAGCCGCCGACACGCGCGGCCTAGGCCGCCACGCCGACATGGCTCTCATCTCCGCCACGTTAAACTTGCGCCGCGTTTTGGTGAACGTGTCCAGCGCCACAACCCTGGTCTCTACCAGAGTCCGCACGTCGCTGTATAAGATCTTGCCCATCTCCTGCTCCCAAACGGTCCAGAACGGCTTCCCTACTAGCGGCTGGTGACCGTCATCGCCGCCGCCCGTCAAATGCCGGTCAACGCCGCGCAGTAACAAAAGGGCTGATGCCGACGGGCACAGCTGTCTGTCCATATCCGACAGCGGTGCTAGGAGCGCCTCTACTTCCTCCGGCGTTCTTGGCGCCATCCTGTCAAACAGCCGAAAACGCGTTATCAAAACATAAACGCCAACGTTGACCGAAGACATCAAAGGGTTTCAAAAACACCAAGTACTTGCTTACCTTGAAGAAAGGGAGGTGTTGTAAGGCCCAAGCGCTCGTTTACCTTGGACAGAGACTGAAGCGCTCCTCACAACATGTCAGAACTTTAACACGGCATTACCTCCGGCGGGAGAGGGTTAGGGTTCATGGGACGGTAAAGGTTCGGCGGATTTACGGCTAATTAGGAACGCGTTGTACATGTCGTAGTAGGCCCGCAACTCATATGACACGTACGGAACGTAACAACACCTTCCCGTGCAAAGTTATATATTGGCAACGGCGTACTCCCTGTGCGCATGGACGATAAACAGCCATCCCAGGGTACACAGACCCAGGTGAGTGCTAAACGGGCACAGCCATTACACCGTTGGGTGACTGCACTGATGGTGGCTGCCCACCCCGCCGGTAATTCCGTGCTATTCTCAACGACCTATTCGTATGTCTATGCACAACGCAGCGCTATGGCCAGCCGGGCTCGAAGGCCGCGGCTGTTGGACACTATTTGCGCCAGCCGCACCAGGACAAACACCACCAGCAGCACCAGCAGCATATCGTGTTGGTAGATAACCCAAGCCTATACTTGCTCAAATACACGCTGAAATGTAATAAATAAATGTTAACTCCGAAATGCTGCAAAGCGCACGCTGGCGGCCGACACCACCAGACCAACGGCCTAGTGCAATCCGGAAGGGGTCGGCCTTCAAACATTGCAAACGCGCGTGTCTTTACAAATACCGGACAGCAGCAGTCCAACAATCAAACGGGCGGGCGGGTGGAGGAGGGGGGGGGCGGCTAGGATGGGCGAGCGGCTGGGCGGCTGGGCGCGATATTTGGACGGAGCCCAATAGGACAGTCGGCCGAACCACGAGAATAAAAGCAACATATGGTGGGAGGAACACAATGGGTAACTACAGGCAAGCGGCTTGGCGGCAAAGCCAGTGCGAACAGCCGGCCGGGCCACGTGTATTGATACGAGCGACTGGGAACCAAAGTGGGGGAACAGGCGGACGTACTAGGCCGGCATGCATGCGCACAGGGTAAAGACTTGGCCAGCGTGCCAGCCGGACTCGGAGGATAGGCCGCGGCTGTCGGACACCATTTGCGCCAGCCGCACCAGCACAAACACCACCAGCAGCACCAGCAACATATCGTGTTGAAAGGTAACCCAAGACTATACTTACTCAAGTGCACGCAAACATGAACAAATAAGCGTTGACTCCGAAATGCTCAAGGCGCGCGCTGGCGGCCGAAAACCACCAAACCAACGGGAGAGTGCAATCCGAAATGGGGTCGGCGGAGGAAGGCGGGCGGCTGGGCACGGGCGGGCGGCTGGCCGGCTGAGCACGGTATTTCAACGGAAACCAGTGAGGACAGTCGGCCACACCACGTGAATAAAGGCAACATATGCTGAGCACCAAGGTAGGAAAGGGACAGGACAAGGTAACTATGAGACAAGCGGCTAGGCCAGTAAGACAGCCGGCCGGGCCACATGTGCACCGGCCGGGCCGCATGTGCCGGCCGGGCCACATGTGCTGTACAGGACAGGGCGCCGACGGGCGGCTGGGAGGCTATGCTGTACAAGACTGGGCGCCGACGGGCGGCTGGGCGGCTATGCACCGAATTGGAACCAAGCCAGTGAGACAGTTGCCAAGACACGTGAGTTACAACTTAGTAAACCAGGCAGCAGCGCAGACAGCAACGGCCGTGCGAACAAGGTAAGAAAGGCCGGCGTCACAAAAACAAAAACCAAGGAAAAACACAAGTGAAAGCCAATGCAAACGGTCGGCCGGTGAGGGACACCAACAACGGGCAAGCCGGCCGGTTCTGAATTTGCGTTACATGTACACATATGAGACGTTAAAAAGATCATAGGCAACACGGCCCAAGCAGTCGAAAACCGCTTACCCGCACGCCCAAACCAAAACCCAATACAAATCGCAGTGTGCTCGACTATTTAGGGTTAGGGTTTAGCCTAAACCCTAAAACCCCTGCACCTGCACCCGCTCAAAACATAGCACCACCGTCAAAAACATCTGCCAAACCCTCATCACTCGACTCCGCCCATGACCGGAACAGAGTGCCAAACTCCGACTCCCCGGCAGCCAGCGCACTAGCCTCTGTGGACTGCGAGGCTGCGCCACCCCGCCTGCGTGTGCCTCTCCGCCCCGCCCCGCCCCAACCAATCCCCTTGAATGCACCTACCATCATATCTATCGCTGCTGAAGAGGTAAGGCTCACTGGCCAGAATAGGTGAAGCGATCTTTGGCTGTGAGACTGTGGACTGCCGCCTAGAATTTAATGTGTCTAGTGTTGACTTGAGCTGTTTTCTCATTGGCTAATGGTGAGAGCAAATGAGAAGTCAGTTTTGCATCCAGCCAATCACGTGGGACTTGATGTGCTGAGCGCACAGCAGAAGGCAAAAACGGGCGACATCGGTCGATCTGTTTTCATTAAGCCAACTCTAAGCGAGTCGGCCATCTTTGAAGGCCTTTGCTTACGTTTTAATCAATCATGTAAAAATAATGTTACATCACAGCGCTTACTATGACGTTGCAAATTAAGCCAGAATTTATAAAAGATGACCAACACAAATTACATCAAATATATATACTATCGTTGTGTATATAACCTTAAAACATAAAGTAATCCAAAAATGTCTACAAACATGTAGACAATCTTTATTGCTTTGGATATTGACAATGGTGTATTTTTTATGTCTAAAAAGACTCATTGCTGCTTTTTTGACGTAAACGTGATAGGAAAGGGCTGCCTTTTCATGTGTTTATTTATATTCGTCATACTAAAGATGGCCGTCTCGTTCGCCAGCCGGCATGTAGGCAGGCTGTGGGCGGCGTTTCTAACCGCCCACACCCCGCCCACATGCCGGCGCCATCGCTGTCTGGGGAAGGCTGGGATTTGCAGCGCGCTGCGCGC
>JAUEJF010442003.1:0-20527 GCA_032275005.1 Desmognathus adatsihi | reverse complement strand
CACATTTAAAAGAGAGACTTCCTCTCACACGTTCTACAGTTGCATCACACACGGGAGCACGTTTCACCTGGCAGATGGAAACGGCTCACACACACACCCTAAGCTAAGCCTAGCCCTGAAGGGTCATGCAAGGGATGGAGGTGCAAGAGGGGGCTCCCTAGATTCACTAGCTGAGCCTAGGGCAGGGAGTTACCGGCTCCTAGGGTCATCTTGGACCCTCCCAGGACCCTCCCCTTCGTACCATGCTGAACAGGGGTCGCACACGACCCCAGCAGTGACTAGGGTCACTCGAGGGAGCACCCTAACCCCTATGCTACATACACATACGACCAGCTAGTAGTCCATTTGGCCCCTAGCTGGCGAAAAAAATCAAAAACCACATGCACACCAGAAAGACTGTCTTCACATGAATGCATTGTGACTACAGGAATTGTATAGATCATCTGCTCTGCATTTTACGAGTGCTCAAGAAAGCAGTGGATAGCCGAAGTGAAACAAGGAGGGGCCTTGAGAGGGCTATTTGAGGGTGATTAGGGTACAGAGTCATGGGGAGAATTGCATTTTGTATTCTGACGAACTTGCGTTTTTGCATGATTTACCTGCTCAATGTACTTACTTCCTTGCTTGCTTTCCAGAACTGAAGTAGGAGCTTGTAGAAGGCTGTTTGGGGGTAAGATGACATTGAGGCAGTTGTATTTTGTATTCTGACTCACTGGTGCCTATGCTGGTTGAGTAACTATGTCAGATGTTCCCCCTAAGTCTGCCAAGGTAACTAAAGGTAATGGTACTGGTAATGGCAGGGGTCAGAAGAACAGCGAGATACCAAACTTTAAATATAACCGACCGGCTCAGGGAAGTCTGATGCCACTGATTAACCCATTGCTTTATCTGGCCAAAGGGGGCAAGAAGCAAAATGGCTTCTTTTCACACTTCATTACAATCCTTACATACCACTACTCTCTCTCCCATCACAAATGCCCTCGCAAATGTGTACACTTTTAAATGGAGCACCCTAGTTATAACCACTGTCACCTGATGTTGAAGACCCTGTAACAGTTTGTGGGGAGCTGATACTGCAAACGAGGATGAGAAGCACCCTACATAAAAATCACAGCTAATGTAACACACTAAATCCAAATGGAGGTAACTAGAGGAGGCTACCAGGGGACAACAATCCCATACGGCAAACATATGGTAACCATGATCCTGACAACAGACTAACAATGCACCACTCCTTCGTAACCAGGTGGGATTCTTTACTGTAATTTGAATTAGCATTAACTGGCCCTCTGGATCCTCCCAAAGTAGTTTGAAGAAAGCTGAGTGGCTTGGGAAAAAGGCAGCAAAGAATGCTGTGAGTCGGGTAGAGGGTCTGGATCTCAGCAGCTCAGTCGCAACCCTCATGAGGAAGAGCACAATGATAGAAAGATTTGTGGTCCAATTAGACAGGAGCAGTGGGAAGAACTCATACAGGTCTATTCCTTATGAGGAGTGTGGTGAAGATTTTAAACTCAGAAATGGAAAGAAGAGGTAGGTGATGTAGTGATAAAGCCCCACCAAAATGGAATATATTATGGGCGGTACAGGTCTCCGGCTCATCAGCTGAACTTACATGGTCGTTAAACATCAGATTATATTTGTTTGTTATTCATTATTCAATTGTGTCTATCTAACTCATTATAGTGCCTTTTTCATTGGTAAAATGGTGGTTCAGGAAGACATACATAACATCTACCACAACAATGTATCAAAATGGCACCCATTTTTCCTCCCTAAAGCACAGTACTTCTCAAAACGAACTCCAAGTCTTATGGATCCTCGTGGGTCCCTTGTATAAGATGGGGCTCAGCTCTCCCTCAACTTCAACTATCTGACCTCCATCTTACCATCCTTAACCCCTTAGCAATGGATAATCAATATGGTGCCTTAGTATTCATTCAACTGATTGACCGTCTTGAGGCATTCGTAATCCTTCCACTATTTACATGATCTGATTTTTTGGACGTCCTCCCCTGAACTTGATTATCTATTGATGAGCTACAAGGGCAGGGCCCTTAGACATAGGTCCCTCCCTGAGGGGGTTATTTTATTTCCTACTTCCTAGGTTGTATCACCTTGTTAATCGATATTCCTGATCCCACTTGCCCTCGCTATGAATAGAGAGGAGAGATCCCAACCAAGTTGGTACCGCTTCAGGTATCATTACTTGATGTCCATTCAAATAGTAAATTCCGACTAAGTCTCCCAGCGGGCGGAGCCGGGCCCAGATCAGCCTGGAGTGCTGGGTGTTTGGATCAGACAGATGAAGACTTATGGATACTGGAGCAACGATTGGTTAACAGTAGCTCACAAGCCAACACATGCTGTAACTCAAACGGGCGGACGCTGGTTGTTAACCTAAACCTCAGTGGAACTGCACAGTCTGATGTCTACAAACTAAGGAATGGAAGTCCAGTGGCAGTCTTGGAAAACTGCGACCCGCTACACTGGTGATTTACTAACTGCTAGGTAACAGCATCACTGTGATTAGCTCGACAGCTGCTACTACGAATCTCAAGAACGCCGACTTCCCAAGAGTCACATTTGCCACTGATTCACAGTTATCCAGAAGGCCAAATTTAAAGGTACTGTAAGCTTCTCTCCTTCACCACCCCATTCGGGAGCATCTAAATTCAAATTTTTGCTCATAGTGCATTATTCTCCACACGGGCAGCAATTTTACCTGATTTAAGAAGTTCCAGACTCTTTAAATATGGGCATTCACCATAGCGAGCATGCCAGAAATATCCTATTGTCACTATGGGATTATGTTCAATTAATTCTGCCACACTGCCTTGACTTACCCTAGCCTTATGGAGTTAGTCTATTAGTTTGAGCTACCGATTAATTAACCTCTGATTGAAGCTAGACCTCTTTCATGATGGCACTGTCACACCTTCACATTACCCTCCTCGCTGAATCATTTACTAGTAGAAGTTGCAGCTGGCCCCATGATTATATTCTACTTGCCTCCGATCTAGCCACCTGAGGGAACCTCTATTGCAATAGACCTCCTTCATAAAGGCACCATAGCATTCCATGTTATTCTTCCCTCGGAGTAATTTGCTAGAAAGGTTATAGGTGGCCACATTGCGTATATCTACACTAGCCTCTGATCTAAGCACTAGTCGGAGCACACGTTTATGCTTCTACTGATGCTAGACCTCTGCCCATGAAGGCACCGTAGCACACTTGACTTAGCCCTTCACAGAGTCATGTTGATAGAATAAGTTTAACCCCATGCTTCATGCTCACTCGGGAGTTAGTCCAGTAAGGGAGACTAATTAGGTAGCCTTATTGAATATAGATTTCCTTCATGAAGGTACTGTAATGCTTCCACTTTAGCCATCTCGGTTTACCAGAAGAAGTTATAGATATCTATAGCCGCTTTAGCCTTCTCGGTTGTATTAGAAGAAATTACAGATATCTCCAGTTTGCTTATATTCTATGGGAACATGCCATACTCACTAGAGGTATATTATCGATCACTTTGATTGAACTATAAATTAGTACAATATTATAACAAGTCCAAGCTCTACAACAAGCCTATTACTCAGCTTAGGGACGTGGAACCCTGTCTCAACTTGTTTTACGCCCGAAGGTATTGAAGTAGTCAGTTAATTTAACTCTCAACTTCCTAATCTCATCATTAAATCCTTAATATCTTGTTTTGTTCAATGAATTTTATGTATTATACTTAATCATTTAGTAATGATCTTCTTGTCTTGTTCAATGAATATTATTTGTAAGTTGATTCGATTATTCCTGGCTTCAAATCTCATAGAAGCCTACCTTTCATCCACTCCGGGGTATTTATTTATGAAATATTAAAGTATTTTTGTTACCTATTACAATAGAATTTGTAACTGATAGAATAACTTAACTTGAATTATGAAACTCATCCACCCAGTACAATCTCTAAAATTCGTGACTTTTTTCCCTCTCTTGCTCTTAGATGAAAAACTCTATGACTCTGGTAATGCTTATAGGCTTATTTCTATGTTGCCTGTCTTTGATGTAATAGGGCTCTGTTATGGCTAGAGTGGGTTCTAGGACTTCAGTTGCTGAGTGTCCATTGCTGCTGCTTGAGCTTTCTCTTCTGTATACCTACTCTTTAAATAAACCTTCTTCGTCCACCCATTGCCTCTTGAATTACTTTGTAACGTAATAGACTCTGGCTAACGAGACAGGATCAGAACAAGACAGACTCACTGATTCATCACCTCTGAAGCTGAGCACATCAGGGAAATGTAGAAGGAGAAAATACATGAAGAAAATAGAAGCTACAGCTTTAATTTCTTTGGAAGAAACGATTACATTATCTTCCTTATCTCCAATAGAACCACGCTCTAATACTGTTCAAGTACCACAAGAGGTACCGGATTCGATTAAGAAACAGAATGAATCAAAATCACCTTCCTTATCTCCAATTGAATCTGTCCCTAATGCTGCTCTAGAGGCAACCAGGGTTGCTGATTTGACCAGGAAAGAAAATAAATCATCCAGTAGAAGACTCCAGAGACTTCAGAAATTTTGGAGGAAGAAAAACACTAAAGCGACTAAATGGAATGACTCTAAAACCAGACAAGGTTAATCCAAGGCACTACTCCATGACATGACTTCTTGGCTGCCTAACAACAACGTATTACAGTATGGGGATGAGATCAGACCTCGTAATATTATGTTATGTTATGCTGGGTTTTTTGTATAGCGCGTCATAGACCACGTGAGTAGTATCGTTGTGCTACAAACTGCTGCGGGGTCTTCTGCAGTCCGGTTTTCATGAGGCAGCACCGACTTTCATAACCCAGTATATAAGGTGTTAAGTGTGCTTTAGGCGTCACAAGGACCGGTCACAGTCAGACATGCTCCGCCGTGTATGCCTCTCTATATAGGTTAGGTAGTGTGTTTGTTACTTATCTTCCCCGTGTGGAGGGGAATACTTGTATGTGTTGTTCAGCTGATAATGACTACCTGGGTGTTGAGGGAGTGCTGTGTTAGTTAGGTATATGTACTGTGGGTATGGATCACGACTGCAACTGGCGTCCTCCACAGTGGATTTGTCAAATACAACGTGGCGACCAAGAAGTGCAGCCACTATGTGTTTCATCTGAAGAGCCATAGTGAGCAAAATACAACTCTGCATGGGCTGGCGGCACTCCACTAGCCACGAAGACAGCAACATGATGAGCGGTCGGTCAAAGGGAGTTGCCGTGGCAAGAACTGGACCAGCTCCCCCCTAGGAGGGGGAGAGTCTGGCAATCTAAGATAATGATATGAATAATGGGGGAACTAAACACATCAAACATTGTCAAACTTGATCAAATGTGGCCAGCATTCTACTATCCTGAATATATAGTGAAACTTAGGTGCCTGGAGAACCTTATACAATCGAAGCAGCCGTGGAACAGCACTGCAGTATGGTGACAGAGAGCACTTCCATAATGT
Source organism: Desmognathus adatsihi (assembly GCA_032275005.1). NCBI lineage: Eukaryota > Metazoa > Chordata > Amphibia > Caudata > Plethodontidae > Desmognathus > Desmognathus adatsihi. The sequence continues at coordinate 15,040 of JAUEJF010442003.1, read as the reverse complement.
CCTTCTCAATTAGCCAATCAGATTCAGGATCTACCAACTTATTGCACAGAGATCTGGATTTGTCCCCCTTTCCGTCCAAGGCCACCTACACCACCTGAATGTGATGGGACATCTAGCTTAATAGTGTCTCCTACAAAGATTTGGCCTCTCCTTCCATCTGGGCATTTCCCACTCAGACCTCTTAGCCCCCTAGATCCACTTTCGGTATTGATGGAAATAGACCTGGAAGTAGACAAGAACCCTGATCCTCTGTTAGATCTCAGTACTCCAATTAGAACTTACTCAAGACACCCAGCATCCAGGCCAGTTGGCTCTACTGTGGGTATGCCTTTGACCCCAGAGTTACTAGATATCCTTTGTCATTAGAGCTCTCGGATCTTCCTAGGTCCAGAAAATTTAGTACAAGAATCTGGCATGAGGTGAAAGCCAATTTTATGAAATATAGACAAATGACTTTCCCCCCTTCTACCACACCTATCCCAGGTATAAGGCCCAAGAGACAGTCTTCCTTTTGCTTGACCAAAAATTTACGAGCTCCCCGGTGAGGAGAAAACAATCTCTTATTTGTTAGATAGACCTCCATCCCCATTCATCAGTAAATTCACAGACCTTGATGACCTAACAGGATTACATGAGCAAGAAGAGGATACTCTCAGATCACCCCCAAAGGACTTCTCTGATAAAGGAGGGAAGCTTAGGTGGAACAAACATAAAGAATCCTTCAGGCTTTTACTTAACACCTGGTCATTGCCCAGGCATTGGACTGAAATAGCTGACTTGATAGAATTTCATAAACCAGATATATTTTTATTACTGAATCTTGGCTCAAGGATGAGTCAATCCCTAGCCTTAATAAAAATATCCCTTCGGAATATAATTACATTTTGGTGAACAGTAACTCTAGAGGTGGAGGCTTGGCGGTAATCTTTAAAGATGCCATTACAGCTGAAAGACATGATTAAATTAAAATTACTAACTGTGAAAACCTCCTAGTGAAATGTGTTCTCAATCCAAACTTGGCTATTTCCTTTCTGTTGGTCTACAGACCACCAGACACTGACTTGTCATTCCCACCTTCATTCACAGATTCTCTCACTGATGATCTCTCCAAACACCGAATACTGTGAATGCTAGTTGATTTTAACATCTGGTCAGAATATGCATCCTACCCTATGGTGGGAGCCTTTGTTAACAATCCGGAAGCCCTAAACCTCATTCAAGATGTGTTTGATTCCACCCACAAGTGGGGGTACTCCTTGGATGGCATCTACTACATGGAAGGTCAGATGGAAGTGCGTAACCCAATAGATATCCCAAGGTCAGATCATAAACGGATTCCATTTTTATCCCAACAACCTCTTGCAAACTTCCTACTCCAGCAGTCTTAGTGGAGGATGGAGATTGGAGAAAACTCAACCTAGAAAATAGACTCTTACCCATCATCGCAGAATTCATGCCAGTGCTAGATCTCCCAGAAATCCCAGATCTTTTTGCTGATGAGTTTAGACTTGAGGCTTCTAAGAAGCTGACCATGGCAGTCAACCTCCTTGACAAATGGCTGTCAGATTCTTTAGACAAGGTCCTTCCAATTAAAGAACGTAGATGCCCCAAAAGGAAGAAATCTAACACCTGGCTCACATCGGCTATAACCACTCTGAAAAAACTAAGTTGGAAGCTCTGAGGAAAAGGCAATTAGACAAATCTGACAGGAATTGCCTGGATTGCAAGATTACCCATAGACTGTACAGCATGGTAATAAGAAGCTCCAAAAAAGCTTTCTACACTAAAGCCATAGAAGAATCAGCATGTCCCACTAAAGAGCTTTTTAAGATTATTAACAAATTCAAAAACAACAGAGATTCTCCCCTAGAGCCATTCTCGGCTGATTCTTTAGATAAAATGGCTAATTATTTTCAATCTGAGGAAGACAGATTGGACTGTAAGATTAAAGAGGCCATCATTAAAGAGGCCATCTGCAGAGCTGAGTTCCTCAGCTCTGCAGATGGCGACTTCAGGGTATTTGGACGACTTCATATTAAAATTAGCAATTTCTCAACTCTAACCTGGGTAGAATTCTCCAAGCTGATAGGTTCCCCTATTGTGGTAGGGTCCCAGGACGACCCTTGCTCACAAGATATTTTTTTAAAATTGACCCTCTCATCCACAGTAGGTTAAGTCATAAGGTCCCTCGTTAATTTCTCTATTAGCGACGGGAACATGCCTCTGGAATTGAAAATCTCTCACATTAAGCCCTTTCTGAAAAGTCTGGCCTGGATCCTGAATTAGGGGACAATTTCAGAGCTATGATGCATAGTCGTTACATAGCAAAAATTAAAAAGAAAAAAGCAGCTGGTCAATTTACTTCCCTTAGTGAGCGAAACAACCTGCTAGATACATCCCAATCAGGCTTCCAAATTAAACATGGGATGAAGGCTGTCCTCATTTCCATATGGGATGACCTCAAAAGGCAAGTGGACTCACAGGGAGCTGCTGTCCTTATCTGCTAGATTTATCGGCAGCTTTCTATACAGCAGATCATCAGATCCACTGATCGAGGTTGCAATAAGTCGGCATAGTGAATAAACCCAATAATTCAATATTTCAATCTACTACAGATTTGAATCGCCTGATAAACACCCTGCTTCCTGCTTTAGTAGCAGCAATTCCTGATGCCCACCACCCTGAGGCCCCAAACCAGACAATCTCTCTTGCTGATAATATCCTGCTCCTGGTGATGGGAGTTGTGGTTTTTGCAGCCTCACAGATCCAGGTCCATATGCACAGTCACCAACTTCCACTGGAGTCATCATTGACACTTGAGCCTTGGTGAATGCAACATCGATCATTGTCTACAATGACATATTTTCAAAGTTACTGCCTGGGAAGAAAAACTTAATATGTTTGCTTTTGGAACCTCCAAGTCATCTCCAGTGCTGGGTACATTCAAGACACAGACCTCACACAACAACAGCTATGCAAAGTACAATTCTAGGTTATTTACAGAAACACAGAGACCTTATTCAGTTGTCAGACACGGTTTGAACTGGATGACGCAGACAATGCAGAAGGCAAAAATGGAGACCCCAAACTTCACCTCAAATGTCTACCACTACCTTCAGTGACACCTTCTTCTCAAGCTCCACAGACCAAAATTGTCAGATATTTGAGATTCCAAGCTGCCTACTACAGCCAAAGATATCTGCCTTTTGTGACTTTTATTATGTATGAAAGGGGAATTTGTGTCCTACTTTCTGCTCAGTCTAATCTCTGGCTGCCCATCTGCACTTAAGCAAGCAAGCCATCAAGAAACATGGATCATGATGTCAGAACAACTAATACAAGCAAGGTCCCCCAAACCAAACAACATTATTATAGGAGCCATCCTGGGGTGGTTTGATGATCATTTAAATACTTTAGAAGTCATTCTGCCATCATCAGAAATCAACAAACTCTTGAAGACATCAGTGAAGGTGAAAAAACCAGGCCTGATGTTCCAGAATGAGTTTAGAATGATTTGATGATTACCTCATGAGCACCGCGATTTTTCATTTAATCTGAAAATGGTTTGCTTATTACCTCATACACTTTTCTTATTTTATTAAATACATTTCAAGAGTGCTCAAGCCCATAGTGCTGAGAAGAATAACTGGTAATCATCTCTGGTAGAGTTCAGGAGCATTTTTGATTACTCTAGAGTCATCTCTGTTAAATAATTTGCTCAGTGGGCATATTTCATATCATTTCTCAAATCATCAGTTTACTTTAGGATGACTGAAGGAAGATCATCCTTTTTTCAAGATCCGACCACTTTCACCAATCTTCCTCCTTTCAATAGGCCTGTTAAAAGTGCTGGAGAGCATACAGACCACAGTTTATTGTCCCATGCACCCTCATGTAAGGTGCATGGGACACAAAGAGGCCGTGTTTTGTAGTATTTTCTGTGCAGGGCTGTACATGACTTTACAGTACGTGAGCATACATTCCAAAGAATTTACTTATACTTCTTGTATGTACATGTGCTTATAACTCTGTGTGCTTCACTGTAATTGCAATGAAAGTGACCGTTATTGTCGTCTTCGGTGACATGCTCTGGCATCACAATTGAGTAACACTATTTAGAAAGTATCCCGCTTTCAAAAGGATGATAGTCCAGCCACATTCTAAGCAGTCTATTCAAAAAGCAATAATGATGACATTGCCTTGTTATTTTTTGGTGCAGATTCTGGCCTCTGGGATCTGTCGCTCAGATGAACACGCAGGCATTGGTATTCTGCCAAATATTCACTTTCCAATCATTCTGGGCCATGAAGCAGTTGGAATTGTTGAGAGTGTTGGAGAAGGAGTGACTGAGCTGAAGCCAGGTGAGACATTGTCTTGTACACTCAGAACTCTTACTTTATAGCATTTTGGTATATATTTTGTGCATTTTAGGTAATAAGCAGATATCTCGACTGTCTCAAAGAGTCATTCATAGGCAAATCCAGAGATACCTGGCATGTTTTTGGGTTGATCAAGTATGTGCTGGCCTAATTTACAAAGAATTACAGTTGAGTAAATCTAAAGGTGTCTGGAAAATCATATAGATGTCCATGTGCTGCCAGTACACTTTGTTCCACCTCTTCAGCAGCCTTTCCAGTTGCTAAATACTGCAAAGAACGCAAAGGTGGCCGCATGCTGAGAATTCTTTTTCTCTGCTTATGAAATCAATTACCATCCCTGATTAAGGCCCGGCCCACACTTTCTGCTTTTAAGAGAGCCTACAAAGCTGCTACTTTAGATTCTGCTTTGGATTGACCTCTCCAGGCGCACTCTTCAGCCTCACAGCTTGACACCTGCTGCTTTATCTCTTTTTAAAAATGTTTTTTACATTTATTTATTTTAGTTATTTAATTATTTATTTATTATTTTAAACTATGCACTTAGTTTTATCTGTGTGTTTTCATGTGCTTTGATGCTGTTCGGCCATTAGTGCTTAATAAAAGATGATAATAATAATAATAATAATAATAATAATAATAATAATAATAATAATAATAATAAGCAAAGAGTAGTCCCAAAGATTTACTCAAGTTCATCTAATGAGTTTCCCATTTACTATTTAGGTGTTTCTGGTGCACTCCTGATCAATCTGGTCAGAGAAATCTTGAACAGGTCTGACACGCTGCATTTATCTCTCAATTGCAAAAGAAAAAACACAGTAAAACCAATTAAATATTTCATTGTTAAGGTGGCCTGTTGAACTAACCATACTATCCTTAACTCACAACATATGTTAACGTAGTAGTACCAATGAAATACAATTAAGGTAACCTATTATCATAACCATACCATCCGTAACTCACATGCATATTGCATGTATCCTTACATCACTTACCTTGTAAAATATGAGTGCGAGTTGAGGATGGTATAGTTATGATAATAGGTTATCTTAATAATGATATTTCATTGGTACTACTACATTAACATATGTTGTGAATTAAGGATAGTGTGTTTAGTGAAACCTTAAAAATGAAATATTTAATTGGTTTTCCTGCCTTAACATACTTTAATCACCTTATCTTCCCTCTTAAACTGAAGGTTTATTCTTTTAGAATTTTAGTCATTTATTTTTGGTGGTGTGGTGATAGTTATAAGTGTTTGGGCAGTAAGGTGCAGCCTTGCGGCACCTCCCCTCTGCATGACTAATTATTCATGCAGTGATGTGCCGCTTGGTGGCACCGCCCCAAAAAGATAGTGATAGGTGTTTGGGTGGTGAGGGGCCGCTTCACGGCACCTCTACCCAGAGGGATGGTGTAAGTTAGGGACAAATCAATAAAAGGTAAAACAATATGCACAATCTTTTAAAAACGAATAACGTTATCCCAAAAAGTTAAGAAAAGTCACAAAAAAGTTAGAAAAACTACAAATCTACAAAAATAAAATACATACTGAATGCTTCAACCACCTTCCCTATTGCCATTCAGTTAGCAGAATGATGTAATGTGCAGGAAAGCTTAACTTCCTGTGTACCTGTAATACCTTCAAGTATCCAAAAATCGTGATTTGGCACCTATCTTTAAATAAAAATATCCACAACTCATCTAATGAATGTGCTCTGTAGAAATATCACTTTAAGTCTTGTATTGTCTTGTTTATACATCATATATGGAAATCGAGATTCCTGACCAAAAATCTAGATTTTCTATGGAAATCTAGATATTCAACTATCCACAATGCCCCTGGACAGAAGACTGCCATTTTGTAAGCAAAAAATCTAGATTTTCAGAGTAAGCACATATTTTTATTAAAAGGCATGCACAGCATTAAAAACATAACTTCACTTATCAAAGGGGAAGATGGGACCTAATACATGTATTTGTTTTTGCAGTTAAAAGTGCCAAAACATAAAAAATAGGCAATTTGGTAAAAAGTCTAGACTTTATTCGCCTGAAAAAGAAATTGGGCTGAAAATCTAGATTTTTGGAGGAAGCACAAATTTTCAATAAATAGCACAGACAGCACTAAAAATATAACTCCATTTTTCAAGAGGGTAGATGGGACCTAATGCATGGGTTTGTTTTTACAGTTGAAAGCTGCAAAATGTAAAAATTGGTAATTTGGAAAAAAAATCTAGATTTTCCTTGCCTGACCAAAAGAAATGTCAGCTTTACAAAACACCTGTGACCTAGAGACCGATTCTATATCGTTCGGTGCGGCTCCCAGCGCGTGAAAAGGAGGCGCTGGGAGCCATTCGGTGCGCTGGGAGTCTGAAAACTCCTGCGACCGATTCCCTATGGGGGATTTGGTGCACTGGAGGTGGCGCTGGAGCGTTTGCAGCGCCATCTCCAGTGCATCGAGTCCCCTGCTAATTTCCTGCGGATCTGCACTCAGCGCAGCATTCTCCAAGGCTCTCGCGCCTGGCTTGGGTGCATAGACGCGTGCACGGCCACCAGGGCAGAGGATCCCGAACATGGCGCTGCACTTTCAACATAACATATGTATTGTATATATTTCCGTATTCTTTGCTTAAACATTATAAACTTTTTTTTGTTTGCACCACAAACAATTTCTAAAGAACTGTAGTTCTATTTTAATTTAAAATAAAAATGTTTGTTTTTTCAACAAATCTTGCTTCCAGAACTGTTATTGCTTCAAGATTTCTTGTTAAAGTGCATTTAATAAGGTAGTAACTTCTAAAAAGCAGACATGTAAGGAGAGATTGACTTTGGAGAATTGTATATCTACAAGCTTATACTCTTTAAAAAAAATATATAAATAGAAAACAGAACACACCAACAGCACAACACCACCAATATTGTTAATTTCTCTTCCGTTTGGAGACGGCCTCGCCACCCAGCCAGCGACGATCCCCCCTGCCCCTCCCTGACACATTCACATCAGCAGAAGTGCTACCAGCTGCATGTTCATCAGCGGTAGTCACCACCCCCACAGTTTGCTCAGTGTCCACACCAGAATCCTGGTCTAACTGGGTTGAAGCGGCATTGCCATGGTCAGGTACCAACCTGGGAGATACAGTAGCAGGGACAGGTAAAATGGGGGATGATGCACGTTCAACAGTGCTGGTTTGATTTCTGCTCCCACCAGCAGCTGACATTTCTAGAGCCAAAGCAATGCGCTCCCCTGCTGCCCCTAAGCATAAAACTGCACCCGTTAAAGTGCTCATGTTCTCCTGAATTAAGGTCTGGGTGTCTAAGGCTGCCCTCTGCTGCTCCATCATCTGCTCTGTAGCCACACACAGTCTGCGGGTGTAGGTGACTAAGTTTAAGTTTAAGTTTAAGTTTAACGTATTTAACGTGCACTGCGCCCATAGGCCTCTGCACACGAATCTCAGAGCAACCAAAACAGGAGGAGAAGCCATAATCAGTCCATGTGGAAAATGTAGTCAGTTAAAACTATTAAAATAAGTAAAAGAACAAGTTAAAATAATAAGACAAGGGAGACTAAAAGGTTAAGATCAGCTGGGAAAGTTAAAAAGATATGTTTTGACTGCCTTCTTAAAGGAGGTGCTGTTTCTGAGGTCCCTGATGTCTTTGTGGAGGTTGTTCCAGGTAGAGGCAGCCTGGATTTTATTTATTTATTTATTTATTTATTTATTTAAGATTTTTCCGTAGAGCGATGGCTGCAACGCTTCGCACCGCTATGCCCAATTAAAATAAAAAAGAACAGACAGGAAAAAGAAAAAAAAACAAAATGAGAAGGATAAAAACATGGGTCTCTTGCAAAGCCCAAGTCCGGAAAAAAAGGAGACCGTGAGACAGATTAGGAAAAAATTCTTTGGGGCTGATAAAGTCCGGTGAGCAGATTCTTCATTTTATTCCTGCGCGCCATCTCGATCAAGTGGAGATTATTTCGTGCAGGCAGTGGTGGAGAGGTCAGACCCCAAGTCATCCCCGGCCGGGGTAAGGCAGATGCCGGCTGTTGAATGTGATCATGGTGGACCAAGAGGGGTGGGCGGGGCGGTTGGCCCTGGGTAGAATCACATTTAAAGCTTGCCTTCTTGCCATGCTGGTTTCTAGCCTGGATCAAGTCCTTTGAGCAGGTGTTTGTGGGGGGACTGGATTCAGCCTCCAGCAGGTGATGCTTGCACTCCTTTTTGAACTGCACAAATGAGGATAGTTCCTGGATGTGAGGGGGTAGTTCGTTCCACCATTTGGAGCCTCTATTAAGGATTGTGGCGCCTCCCTTCCGAACTTTGCTGAACTTCGGCTGTGTCAAGCCAAGGTGGTAGGGTCGGCGCCTAATTCTTGGGTTCCGCTGATGGATCACCCAGGCCTGCGTGTACTTGGGCCCCTGTGAATGTTTGGCTTTCCAAATACGTTGCAGTGTCCGATGTTTAATCAGGGACGGAACCGAGAGCCATTTCAAGGAGCGCCTCCAGGTCGAAAGGTGTTCCCGTCTGGGTAGGGCCAAAATCATGCGCAGAGCGCGATTTTGAGTCTTCTGGATTTTGCCGATAGATTTCTTGGTGGCGCTTAATAAGAGGTCCAGTCCATAGTTAAGGCGGGAGCCTACCAAAGCATGATAGGTGGCAATCTTTTGCTCATGTGTGAGCATCGGAAAGAGACTAGCCAGACCGTTTAGTTGATGGTGGCATGTCCGGGACATACTGTTGGCTTGGGCTGATCCATCCAGTTGTTCACTGATCATGACACCCAGGTCACGCACGTGTTTAGAAGGAGATGGGGGGACTCCCCACGAGACTGGCCATGGGATATTTTGAGGGGTGCTCTGCCTGTCGACCCCAATCAGGAGGAGCTCAGTTTTATCCTCATTGAGGCAGAGCCTGTTCTGCCTCATCCACTCCCCGATTAGGGTCAGACAAGGAGCAACCCTCTCCCTCTCTCCTGCCGTCTCGTGGAGATCCGCGATGACCTGGGTGTCGTCCGCGTACATATGGAACCGTAGACCACAGGCATCCAAGAGAGAGGCGAGGGGGCGCATGTATAAGTTAAATAGAAGCGGGGACAGCGCTGAGCCCTGTGGAACTCCACAATCAAGGGGAGTAGGGCTGGATAAGATGGAGCCGGATCGAACTCGCTGCCAGCGGTCTTCCAAAAAAGAGCCGAGCCAGGCCAACGCTGTCCCCGTAATGCCCCCTACCTCTTCAGCTCTTTTAAGGAGTAGCCCGTGGTCCACGGTATCGAAAGCCGCGGACAGATCGAGGAGGATCAGCATGGCCGGGTGATTCTTGTCTGCCAGCCACAGTAGCTGCTCCCGGACATCGGCCATGACCGTCTCCGTTCCCCTGCCTGGACGGAACCCTGATTGGCCATCATGAAGGATGTTATGCTCTTCGAGATGACGTTGAAATTGGTGAGTTACAATATGCTCAGTAATGCGTGGTAAGAGCCTTAGCTGCGTCACCGGGCGAAAATTCTTTAAGACCGATGGGTCAGCTTTGGGTTTTTTTAATAGTGGAGAAATAATGCCCGTCTTCCAGGCTGAAGGCACTATTCCGGATTGTAGACTTTGATTGACAATCCGTGTAATGTCCGGGATCAGATATTGCATGATTTCTTTAATGGTTGCTGTAGGGATAGGGTCTAGTAAGGAAGAGGATGGACCCATCTTATTGATTATAGATCTGATCTCTAACTCAGAGACCGGTTGAAAATGAGCAAACCCTTTAGCCTCACACGCTGGAATGGTTAGTGAAGGGTCCAGGGAGGCAGCATGCCCCGCAGGCTCGGGAGAAAGGGAGCCAGTGGTCTTGAGAGAGGAGGTGTTCGAATTCAGATTATGTATGACAGTGAGAGCCTCGGTCAGTTCGGGACTGGGGAGGCTATTATGCAGACAAGTCTTCAAGGAGGAAATTTTGTCGTTAAAAAAGCTGGCCATGGTGTTACAGAATTGTAGAGGATCCTTCTGGGTTGATGGTTCTGACGTAGGTGGAGTTAGTAAAAAGCGAGTGTTTTCAAACAGTGCCCTAGTGGAATTTTTGGCCTTACAGATCTGTTTTTGAAAGTAGCCCTTTTTTGCAGTGCTGATGGAATCCTTATATTGCCGGACCAGTCTATGATAGGCCTGTAATGTATCCGCTTTCCTGTTTTTCTGCCATTTCCTGCGTAAGGCTCGGCAAGCTGCCTTCAATTTCTGAAGGTGGATGGAAAACCATTTGTTACGCCATTGCACAGGTGGCTTTTTCCTCACTAAATGTGGTGGACAGATGATGTTGGATGCCAGATTTAATTTGGCGTGTAGAATGGCGTCAAGTTGGGTGACGTCTAGGTCCATTCTAGAACATGGGACCCACACCTTCTGGAAGGCTGCGGTGGTCATCTTTTTCCAGCTCCTAGTAACGATCTTAGTGGCCGTATGATTTTGTGTGACAGGTTTAGGCATTATACTCCATGCTGTAATGATGGTCGAAAGGAGAAAATGGTCGGTCCATGGAATAGGATTGACCGCTGGGACGGAGATGGAGGTGCCAAGCTGGAAAATTAAGTCTAATTGGTTACCCAGCGCATGAGAGGGAGTGTTGAGATATTGTGTAAAACCCAGGTCTTCCGTCATCTGTCTTAGATCTCTAGCATGTCTATCAGCCGGTGTGTTGTAATGAATGTTAAAATCCCCGAGTAGGATGATCCTGGGATTAGTTAGAATAAGCTCCTCCAGGATGACTTGTAATTCTTCAAGAAAAGTACCTTCCTGGCCTGGAGGATGGTAGAGGCCAAGGAACAAGATAGCAGGGAGACCCTTGGGGCTGCCTTTGGCCATGACATATTCAAAATGTAATGGGTCAGTGCTCAGTCTAATCTCTTGTAGAGGCCAGTGATCCTGAGAAAGCAAAGCCACCCCTCCTCCCTGTCTCTCTATGCGTGGTTGAGAGAGAATTGAAAAACCTGAGGGGAGTAGGTCATGACAGATCGGTCCTAGATTTTCCTTTAGTCGAGTCTCAGTCATGAGCAGTAGATCCAGCTGTTGCTCCTCAATTAGGTCATGAATTTCATGTGCATGCAGCATGGCCGAGCGTACATTGTATACAAGAACAGCAGTTCCAAAGGAGGCCCCTTTCTCAAGGCTATGCAATGTCTGTCATTCAAGATCAGTGTCAATGGATAATCAAGTATGGCCTCAATACAAGGTACATACCACTCATCAACTCTCCAGTCTTAGTTTTTACATCATAGTTACTGCAAGTCTTACAAACTCATTTTTCAAAAAACATGTCATGATTAATGAAACAGCACAGAAATGTGTTTTCTTAAAAATACAATTTGGTTTTATTCTTTATTTATTTTATCAAAAGTGCAAAACAATTTTTGTATCATATACTGAACATTTTATGTAAACAATTCATTAAATCTCAATCAATATACAAGTAGCACCTCTATAGCTATCTTGTCACATTAAATATCGATCGGACTTTCATCCATTAAAACATTCACAATATCACAAATTACATGTTACAAACAATTTAAAAACATTATGTATCCATATTTTACAATTTCCGGTCCTGTGTTTTTGTTCAGACAAAAGTAGGTGTTGACACAGTGTTTCGGCAGTTATGAGCATCCAGGACGGTACTCTGCCTCATCAGAACAGTATAGTAAAGAACCGATTATAGAAACATTTATAAAAAAATTCACATGACCATCGTGAAATGCACTAAAGAAAGAAAAAATGGAAAACACAAAAACAATGATCAGAATATATAAATGACATGTAAAAGCTGTAGTTGACATCCAATTGCTGGTATATACACTTTCTCTTAGTATTACTCAAGCCGACATGAACTACATCACTTAATGCTCAGCCAGTGACCATCACCAACAAGTGACATAATTACATAACATATAAAAAAGCTTTCCCAAGGAACAATAGGGAGCATTTTATTATATAAATATTGAACTCCCGCATTCTCACCTCCAATAGTAACATTGGCCATTACTAAAGGCACCAAGATCTCTTTGTCATCACAAGGAAAAGGGCCTCCAGAAGGGGAACCAGAGTTCAAAAGATAGTAGCCAGATTGTTAGAATTGTATAATGCAGCCCCTACAACACAAAAAGGACCAACAACCATAAGGCAAAGGGACCCAACAAACCCCTTTGTCCAGAACACCAGGCAGAATTTGCATTCACAATCTCTTACCCCTTTGAAGAAGCATGTCCAAATGGAAGGTAGAATTGAATGAAAGGGCGAAATTCACACTTAAAGCAACAGTCTCCCATCACATAAATATTCACTGTCTTCAAGTGGTGCTGAGTAGAGCCAGCCGGCTCTATTGCTAAACAACAGTAACTCTTCAAAAGCCTAACAGGGGAGCAAAAGAACAACAAGAGGACAAATTAAGCCCGGCCAGTTGAAAAAACTGGCACCACGGGACTAAGCCCCGCAACACGGCTAAACGATAAAGCCGCCTCGCTCGAGGAGCTTACCTTATGACCTGGAGGCTGAGTGTATACAGGAACGAATCCGTCACCTCGCCAACCGAGGGAACCAACAATAACTCTTTAAAAACCTACCAGAAAAACAAAAGGAGCAAAAGGAGGACAAATTAAGCCTGGCCAGTTAAAAAACTGACTGACAACACGGGGCGACGCCCCGCAATTTAGCTGAACAATAACACCGCCTCGCTAAAAGAGCTTACCTTCTGACCTAGGGCCTGGGTGCATGTAGGAGCGAATGCGTCACCTCGCCAACCGAGGGAACCAACACCAGACTACCTAGACGACCTCTTTATATATATTGGGAGCTCCATTCATGCGAAGTTACGTATGAGAGAAGACGCCCTCACGTGGTCCACGGAACCGAGAGACGCCCTCCGAGCCTATCAGCCAATAACAAAGTGCAAGCGGCAGGGAACCCGGGAGAAAGGCAATGTAAGCAGACAAACAACGCCTTGCTGTCAACAAGGAATTAACTATAGGAGGACAACCTCAGCCTTCATCTTGGAGGTTGAGCCCTGTTTTAAAGGCATCCAATAAAAAAATCCATTTGTTTTCTGCCTCGTTTAATTTCTCAGGAGTTGCAGGAATTACCTTTTCCAGGACCAACCATTGCAAATCATTTTCCGAATGACCTTTTTCCATAAAGTGTTTGACCATGGGGGCAGCACTTTTGCCTCTTCTTATTCTTGAGCGGTGTTCTCCAATCCTCAATTTTACCTCTCTCACTGTTTGTCCGACATAAATGCACTGGCAGGGACATATGACCGCATATATTACTCCTTTTGTTTTACAGTTAGTAAGTCTAGTAAGATTCCAATCATTGCCCTTCCAATGGAAAGCAGCAAATTTATCCGTAAAAGGACATACTGCACAGTCCCCACATTTCTGGTGGCCCCTCAAAGGGGAAAAACCCCAGATCTCTGTAATCGTTCTCGGTTTAACAGTGTTGGGCTGCCTAGCCCTAACCAACTGTTGACCAATGCTTTTGCCCTTTTTAAAGGAAAAAAGAGGGATGGGCCATTCACCCTCAGTTTTAAGAATCTTCCAATTATCCAAGATAATCTTTTTAATGTTATTACTGAGTGGGCCAAAAGTAGTAACACATACCAGTTGTTCATTATCTTTGGTTTTTTGTTCATTTCCCTTCTCCAGTAGCGACTCTCTGGGGGTAAACCAGGCTCTTTTCCTAGCCTGTTTGACTAATCTACGGGGATAACCCCTGTCTGTAAGCCTCTCAGATAGAATCAAAGCCTGTTTCTCATAATCCCTCCTATATGTGCAGTTCCTACGAAGCCTTAAGAACTGCCCATATGGAAGATTATCTCTCAGGCTTTTGGGATGTTGACTGGAATATAACAAAAGAGAGTTTTTGTCTGTAGGTTTACGGTACAAGTCCATATATAAACGGCCATCTTGATGACATATCATAAGGTCCAAAAAATTAATTTTGTCCTTAGAATATTCACTGGTGAATTTAATGGTGGGGTGGCGTTCATTGAGCCAATTAAGGAACAAGTCCAAGCTTTCCCGATTGCCCCGCCAAATCATGATTATATCATCAATATATCTCTTGTACGTCACAATTTTGTCATAAAATGGATTAAATGATGACAAAATAATTGTGTTTTCGAGATGAGCCATGAACAAATTAGCCAAATTTGGTGCAAAACTAACACCCATAGCCACTCCTGATATTTGGCTATAAAAATGTCCATTGAATGAAAAATAGCTATTCTCCAAAACCCATTTAGTCAGGCTGCAGATAAAGCTCGAGGGAATCTTTTCTTTTTCTGGTATATCCCTGGTTTCCAAAAACAAGCCCACAGCCTCAAGAGCTTCCCCTTGAGGTATGTTGGTATACAATGAGTTAATGTCCAAAGTAACCAACCACTCCTGATCAATGTCAAAAGGATGGTCCTCGAACATATTGATAGCTGAAGTGGTGTCCAACAAAAATGAGTCTGTTTTCTCAGCTAAAGGCTGGAGAAAGAAATTAATGTACTTGTTAACCGGCTCGAAGACAGAGTCACACCCACTTACTATAGGACGGCCAGGGGGAGAAATAGGATTTTTATGCACTTTAGGTAAAGTGTAAATAGCAGGATGTTTTGGTTGCTTTTTAACAAGATACCTAAATTCTTCATCCC
>JAUEJF010430943.1:0-11589 GCA_032275005.1 Desmognathus adatsihi | reverse complement strand
AATGCTGAGGTTCTTATGATCAGTGCGGATGCAAAATCGGTGACGGGCGCCCAGCAGATGATGGCGCCATTCTGATAATGCTGCTTTTATCGCGAGTAATTCTTTCTCTATGGTAGAGTAGTTGATCTCGGCAGACCGTAGTTGTCGAGAATAATATGCCACCGGGTGTTCCTCCCCATCGGCGGAGGATTGAATAAGGACAGCGCCCAATGCGTAGTTAGAAGCGTCAGTCTCTACGATAAACGGCTTCAAATCGTTAGGTGGTACCAGCACAGGAGCTGTGGTAAAAGATTCCTTGAGTTTTAGGAAACTTTGTTGGGCTTCCGTACTCCATTGAAACGGAACCTCCTTGCGTAAGAGACGAGTAAGGGGGGTAGTGAGAGCCGCAAACTTGCGTATGAACTTGCGATAGTAGTTAGCAATGCCCAGGAAGCGTTGAACGGCCTTCACTGATCTGGGACTCTCCCAGTCCAGGATAGAAGTGACTTTCCGGGGATCCATGCGAAACCCATTGGCAGTCAGAATGAAACCAAGATAGTCAACTTCTTCTTTACCAAAGGCGCACTTCTCAGGTTTGCTAGACAAATTATTACGCCCTAATCTCTCTAGCACCTCCCTTGTATCATGGTAATGCTGTTCCCTAGTCCGAGAAAAGACAAGGATATCATCTAGATAGATAATGACCGAAAACATTAACAGATCCGAGAAGATGGAGTCCATAAACCGTTGGAAAAACGCCGGTGCATTAACCAGTCCAAAGGGCATTACCCTATATTCAAATAGCCCAAAAGGGGTCCTAAAAGCCGTCTTCCACTCATCCCCAGCACGAATCCTGAGTAAATGGTATGCTCCTCTGAGGTCGATCTTAGTAAAGATCGTGGAGCCTGTCACCGCGTCCAATATGTCTTGGATGAGTGGTAGTGGATAGCTGTCACGTATGGTGACGGAATTAAGGACCCGATAATCTATGCAAGGGCGTAGATCACCCGTCTTTTTCTTTACGAAGAAGAGAGGAGCCCCAGCAGGGGAGTACGATGGTACAATAAGCCCCTGTTCAAGATGTTCATCAAGGTATTGTCTGAGAACGGCCCGTTCCTGCTGGGACAGGTTGTACATTCTACCGAAAGGAATGATGGCCCCTGGTACTACGTCTATACGACAGTCGAGCAGTCGATGAGGTGGAAGAGGTTTAACTGTCGGATTCTCAAAGAGACTAGTGAAATTCTGAAACTCCTCAGGAAGGATAGCACACACTGAAGCAGGTTGGTTAGTTGGTGAGTCGGTAACTAATGACCAAGAGGTACTCGACCAAGCTGAATCATTAAAACAGTGATTAAAGCAAAATGTGGAATGAAACATTACTGTACCGAGTTCCCAGTTAATAAAAGGATTGTGCCTCCTAAGCCACGGGAGTCCGATGATAAGAGAACTGTGAGGGGACTTAATACAGTTCCAGATAATGGTTTCCCGATGACGACCTAACACTAATGTAGTGGGTACGGTTTGCCACACAATAGGTCCAGAACATAAGGGTGTCCCATCAACCGTTTGCACTGGTGTGGGAACCACCCGTTTTACCAGCGGTAGGTTCATCTTGATAGCCCACTCCAAGTCTACAAAAAGACCGGCAGCACCGCAATCTAGCAATGCAGTAATACTCACAAGTTCTTGTCCTGGCCATAACATTTTGACTGATAGGTACAACATCGCGTGATCGTTATTGGTACTGGCTGACAACATAGGACCGACAGAACCACCCGCAGTAGGGTCCTCACTTAGCTGCGGGTGTTGGCGTTTCCCGCTAAACGCCTAGGAGGGCAAACAGGACACGTCCTTATCAAATGTGCAGCGGAGCCGCAATACAAGCATAGACCCTTGTTGCGACGACGTAAGCGTTCTTCCTCAGAAAGAGGTCCTCTGGTACTACCCAACTGCATAGGCTCTTCCGTATTCTCATTCTTGGATTGTTCGATCGATCTAGGGGTTCTTGTAATGACCGGTACCCCCTTACGACGTTCTGCTCTTCTTTCAGATAATCGGAATTCGATAGAAAGCGCCAGATCCATAAGAGCGGACAGGCTCTCTGGTCTGGAAACGCGGGCCAACTCGTCCTTAAGTTCCTCACGTAAGCCTCGACGAAAAAGGGGAAGCTGAACTGATTCTGGCCAGTTAGTCTCTGTAGCAAGGCTACGGAATAGAGTAATGTACGAAAGAACGTCCTTTGTACCTTGAGTACAATCAAGAAAGGCTTCTTCCCTAGAAAATGTACTCTTCTCCCTAGAAAACATTTTTGAGAATTCAGTTTCAAAGAGGGCAAAATCCGCCAAGATGGGATCATCTCGAATGACATACGGATTAGCCCAGGCCAAAGCATTACCCACACAGTGGCTGATGACAAAACCGACCTTAGCCTTATCCGTGGAGAAATGTTCTACTCTGAACAGGAATTGTACCTTACACGCAGTAAGGAATTCTTTCAACCTTCTGGGATCACCAGAATACTTTTCAATCGCGGCCGTAGTGGGTGCGGACTCCAGCACTACGGAAGGACGGTTTTCAATGGCACCTTTGAGAGTTGCATTCTGTAATTTAAGAGCCTGTAGTTCCGAATTCAGTTGCTGAATAGCGGCCGTAAGTTCGGCTGCGGTAGCCATACTGGATTTTCGGGCCTTTCAATCTGTCACGAATGCAACTCTTACCTGCTCCTTGCTGGGTTGTCTGGAGAGAAGATAGGTCCGCACGTTGGTAGAAACCTTCTACCAGGTAGAGAGGTTCATAACACCGTGGGAAAGAGGAAAAGCCGTAGGCACAAAAACCTCTTGGTAGGTCCCTTGAGAAACTGGAGCCTTGGACCTGTGGGACAAAGGGGGCGAATCCCTGTTCTATCACTAAGACTAAGCTGGAACCTAGGGAAAACCTGCCTGGCAACAGGAACCTGGGATCTGTGCTAAATGACCCTAACGAATCCAGGCTTGGGCAAGAACTAGCCACGGTGGAATAAGAAGGAGAAGGAACCAAGCTAAAATGGAAGACAAGGGAGAAAAGAGGAGAAGGCTGAATATACGGATGAGCAGGCACAGAGGAGGAAGGACACGAAAGAAGCGAAGTCAGGGCACGAGGACAGCTGGCAATAGAAGTAGGACCGGGAACAAACGAGAGAAGCGCAACATACAGCTAAACTCGCTTATTGAAAGGCGAGGAAACCCCTGACGGAAGAAATGATATACTTCCGGGAGAGCGGGATGACGTAACTGCGATCGCGTTGGAATTAGCGGGCGGCCATCTTGAATGAGGATCGCGGTGGAAATAGCGGGCGGCCATCTTGAATGAGGATGTCGGAGCGTCAGTAAGACCAGACGGACGGAGCGAACAAGAAAAGCCGGGAAGATAGGTAAGAAGCAACACTGATTATGCACGCGCAATCAAACGGACAAGCAAGCGCCTGGGATAGCGGCGGATGGCGACAGTATGCCCCCTACCCAAAGGCCCTGGTCTGCTAGGATGAGCAACATGAAAGGATCGAACCAGTCTGGGAGCATGAACCTCACGAGCATCTTCCCAGGATCTGTCAGCAGGTCCGTAACCTTTCCAATCGATTAGATACTGAAGAGAACCTCTGATAATACGAGAATCCAGTACGTGGCGGACTTCGTACTCTAGGAGTCCTGACTGCAGCACCGGTAAGGGGGGTTTCTTTGTGCGTGCATAAGCATCCGGGTACACCGGTTTGAGAAGTGCAACATGAAAGGACGGGTGAACTTTCCATTTGTCCGGCAAACGCAGTTTATAAGTAACCTGATTGATCTTGGCAATGATGGAAAAAGGGCCCACATAACGCATACCCAACTTCGTAGGACCTAGGATGGGTAAGTTAGCGGAAGAGAGCCAAACTAGATCTCCCACCTGATAATCAGGCGCCGCACGTCGTCTCTTGTCGGCTGCCGCCTTCATGGTTATTTTGGAACGTTCAAGATTAACAAGTACTCTCCCATGTACTTCCTTAAGTTTACGTAGTTGTTCGTCAGCTGCAGGTACGGCAGTGACCGGAGGATGAAAGGAAAGTGATCGAGGATGAGACCCATAAATGCAAAAGAAGGGGGATGTCTTGGTAGCTGAGTGCACAGCATTGTTTATAGAAAATTCCGCAAGAGGAAGATAAGACACCCAATCAGCTTGATTCTGGCCCACGTACATCCGTAGGTAGGTCTTCAAGGTCTTATTCATACGTTCCGTCTGTCCATTACTTTGGGGGTGATAACCTGAGGACAATGCACGGTTCATCCCTAACGCAGTACACAGGGCGGACCAAAAACGTGAGATAAATTGAGACCCTCGATCCGAGATGATAGTGTTGGGAATCCCATGTAACCGATAGATCTCACGTAAGAATACGTCAGCCAACCTCTTGGCAGTGGGTACTGAGGGCAAAGGCACAAAATGTGCCATTTTGGAAAACGAGTCCACCACTGACAAAATACAGGTGGCTCCTTCCGATTTCGGTAACTCCACAATAAAATCCATGGAAATGGTCTGCCAGGGAGCTGATGGAACCGGCAGGGGCACTAATTTACCCATAGGTTTCCCTGTAGGGTTTTTAGCTTGGGCACAAACCGGACATGACTGGATGTAGTCATATATCATCTTATTCATGTCTGGCCACCAAAAGTGCCGTAGTATCAACTCCGTCGTGCCTTGTACGCTCCGATGTCCCGCAACCGGATGATCATGGCTGGCACTCAAAACTTCTCTTTGGCGAAGGGGATCCAGCAGTACCAACTTATCCTTGAAACGAAGGATCTGATCAGAGAGGAGGAAGCCTTCCTTACCTAAGTAAGACCGGACAGCTTCGACATCACCATCAGGTAACCGCAATTCCTGATGCAATTGTTCCCATGAGACTAATTTACCAATGATGGGAACGTCAGGCCCAAAGAATCTCGGGCAGTCTGGTACACTCTCAGCTTCAATCTCGAATCTCCGTGATAACGCATCGGCTATAACATTCTTGGTCCCCGGGATGTACGTGATTTCGAAATCATATTGTCCTAAAAAAAAGGCCCACCTAGCCTGTCTACCATTGCGGCAGTCTAAGTTCCGTAAGACACTGAGATTTTTATGATCAGTGCGGATGCAAAATCGATTGCGTGCTCCTAATAAGTGATGACGCCATTCTGACAACGCCGCCTTAATGGCGAGCAATTCTTTTTCAATAGTAGAATAATTGATTTCAGCCGCCCGTAATTGCCGAGAGAAATATGCCACTGGATGTTCTTGTCCATCGGTAGTAGAGATTTGGATCAAAACCGCTCCCAAAGCCTGATTAGAGGCGTCGGTCTCAACTATAAAGGGTTTCAAGTCGTCTGGTGGTATCAAAACAGGAGCTGTGGTAAACGCTTCCTTAAGTCTCAGGAAGCTCTGTTGTGCATCTGGGTTCCACTGATAGGGTACCTCTTTGCGCAACAATCTAGTCAATGGCGTGGTTAGGGCAGCGAATTCACGAATAAACTTACGATAATAGTTCGCAATGCCTAGGAAGCGCTGAATAGCCTTGACCGAATTGGGAACCTCCCAATCTAATATAGAGCTAACCTTACGCGGATCCATGCGGAAACCTTGGGCGGACAGAATGAAGCCTAAGTAATCCACTTCGTCCTTACCGAAGGCGCACTTCTCAGGTTTACTTGATAGGTTATTTTGAGACAATCTTTGCAAAACTTCTTTGGTATGGTGGTAGTGTTGTTCATGGTTCTGCGAAAAAACAAGGATGTCGTCAAGGTAAATAATGACAGAAAACATAAGTAAGTCGGAAAAAATGGAATCCATGAAACGTTGGAATATGGCTGGAGCATTGACTAAACCGAAAGGCATCACTCTATACTCGTACAGCCCATATGGCGTCCGAAATGCTGTCTTCCATTCATCCCCACTTCGCACCCTAAGCAGGTGATAGGCTCCTCTGAGATCAATCTTTGTGAAAATGGTAGACCCGGACACGGCATCTAGTATGTCGTGGATGAGGGGCAACGGATAACTGTCTCGCACCGTAACTGCATTAAGTGCGCGATAATCGATAATTGGGCGTAGATCGCCCGTCTTTTTCTTTACGAAGAAGAGAGGGGCCCCAGCAGGGGAGTACGATGGTACAATGAGCCCCTGTTCAAGATGTTCATCAAGGTATTGTCTGAGAACGGCCCGTTCCTGCTGGGACAGGTTGTACATTCTACCGAAAGGAATGATGGCCCCTGGTACTACGTCTATACGACAGTCGAGCAGTCGATGAGGTGGAAGAGGTTTAACTGTCGGATTCTCAAAGAGACTAGTGAAATTCTGAAACTCCTCAGGAAGGATAGCACACACTGAAGCAGGTTGGTTAGTTGGTGAGTCGGTAACTAATGACCAAGAGGTACTCGACCAAGCTGAATCATTAAAACAGTGATTAAAGCAAAATGTGGAATGAAACATTACTGTACCGAGTTCCCAGTTAATAAAAGGATTGTGCCTCCTAAGCCACGGGAGTCCGATGATAAGAGAACTGTGAGGGGACTTAATACAGTTCCAGATAATGGTTTCCCGATGACGACCTAACACTAATGTAGTGGGTACGGTTTGCCACACAATAGGTCCAGAACATAAGGGTGTCCCATCAACCGTTTGCACTGGTGTGGGAACCACCCGTTTTACCAGCGGTAGGTTCATCTTGATAGCCCACTCCAAGTCTACAAAAAGACCGGCAGCACCGCAATCTAGCAATGCAGTAATACTCACAAGTTCTTGTCCTGGCCATAACATTTTGACTGATAGGTACAACATCGCGTGATCGTTATTGGTACTGGCTGACAACATAGGACCGACAGAACCACCCGCAGTAGGGTCCTCACTTAGCTGCGGGTGTTGGCGTTTCCCGCTAAACGCCTAGGAGGGCAAACAGGACACGTCCTTATCAAATGTGCAGCGGAGCCGCAATACAAGCATAGACCCTTGTTGCGACGACGTAAGCGTTCTTCCTCAGAAAGAGGTCCTCTGGTACTACCCAACTGCATAGGCTCTTCCGTATTCTCATTCTTGGATTGTTCGATCGATCTAGGGGTTCTTGTAATGACCGGTACCCCCTTACGACGTTCTGCTCTTCTTTCAGATAATCGGAATTCGATAGAAAGCGCCAGATCCATAAGAGCGGACAGGCTCTCTGGTCTGGAAACGCGGGCCAACTCGTCCTTAAGTTCCTCACGTAAGCCTCGACGAAAAAGGGGAAGCTGAACTGATTCTGGCCAGTTAGTCTCTGTAGCAAGGCTACGGAATAGAGTAATGTACGAAAGAACGTCCTTTGTACCTTGAGTACAATCAAGAAAGGCTTCTTCCCTAGAAAATGTACTCTTCTCCCTAGAAAACATTTTTGAGAATTCAGTTTCAAAGAGGGCAAAATCCGCCAAGATGGGATCATCTCGAATGACATACGGATTAGCCCAGGCCAAAGCATTACCCACACAGTGGCTGATGACAAAACCGACCTTAGCCTTATCCGTGGAGAAATGTTCTACTCTGAACAGGAATTGTACCTTACACGCAGTAAGGAATTCTTTCAACCTTCTGGGATCACCAGAATACTTTTCAATCGCGGCCGTAGTGGGTGCGGACTCCAGCACTACGGAAGGACGGTTTTCAATGGCACCTTTGAGAGTTGCATTCTGTAATTTAAGAGCCTGTAGTTCCGAATTCAGTTGCTGAATAGCGGCCGTAAGTTCGGCTGCGGTAGCCATACTGGATTTTCGGGCCTTTCAATCTGTCACGAATGCAACTCTTACCTGCTCCTTGCTGGGTTGTCTGGAGAGAAGATAGGTCCGCACGTTGGTAGAAACCTTCTACCAGGTAGAGAGGTTCATAACACCGTGGGAAAGAGGAAAAGCCGTAGGCACAAAAACCTCTTGGTAGGTCCCTTGAGAAACTGGAGCCTTGGACCTGTGGGACAAAGGGGGCGAATCCCTGTTCTATCACTAAGACTAAGCTGGAACCTAGGGAAAACCTGCCTGGCAACAGGAACCTGGGATCTGTGCTAAATGACCCTAACGAATCCAGGCTTGGGCAAGAACTAGCCACGGTGGAATAAGAAGGAGAAGGAACCAAGCTAAAATGGAAGACAAGGGAGAAAAGAGGAGAAGGCTGAATATACGGATGAGCAGGCACAGAGGAGGAAGGACACGAAAGAAGCGAAGTCAGGGCACGAGGACAGCTGGCAATAGAAGTAGGACCGGGAACAAACGAGAGAAGCGCAACATACAGCTAAACTCGCTTATTGAAAGGCGAGGAAACCCCTGACGGAAGAAATGATATACTTCCGGGAGAGCGGGATGACGTAACTGCGATCGCGTTGGAATTAGCGGGCGGCCATCTTGAATGAGGATCGCGGTGGAAATAGCGGGCGGCCATCTTGAATGAGGATGTCGGAGCGTCAGTAAGACCAGACGGACGGAGCGAACAAGAAAAGCCGGGAAGATAGGTAAGAAGCAACACTGATTATGCACGCGCAATCAAACGGACAAGCAAGCGCCTGGGATAGCGGCGGATGGCGACAGTATGCCCCCTACCCAAAGGCCCTGGTCTGCTAGGATGAGCAACATGAAAGGATCGAACCAGTCTGGGAGCATGAACCTCACGAGCATCTTCCCAGGATCTGTCAGCAGGTCCGTAACCTTTCCAATCGATTAGATACTGAAGAGAACCTCTGATAATACGAGAATCCAGTACGTGGCGGACTTCGTACTCTAGGAGTCCTGACTGCAGCACCGGTAAGGGGGGTTTCTTTGTGCGTGCATAAGCATCCGGGTACACCGGTTTGAGAAGTGCAACATGAAAGGACGGGTGAACTTTCCATTTGTCCGGCAAACGCAGTTTATAAGTAACCTGATTGATCTTGGCAATGATGGAAAAAGGGCCCACATAACGCATACCCAACTTCGTAGGACCTAGGATGGGTAAGTTAGCGGAAGAGAGCCAAACTAGATCTCCCACCTGATAATCAGGCGCCGCACGTCGTCTCTTGTCGGCTGCCGCCTTCATGGTTATTTTGGAACGTTCAAGATTAACAAGTACTCTCCCATGTACTTCCTTAAGTTTACGTAGTTGTTCGTCAGCTGCAGGTACGGCAGTGACCGGAGGATGAAAGGAAAGTGATCGAGGATGAGACCCATAAATGCAAAAGAAGGGGGATGTCTTGGTAGCTGAGTGCACAGCATTGTTTATAGAAAATTCCGCAAGAGGAAGATAAGACACCCAATCAGCTTGATTCTGGCCCACGTACATCCGTAGGTAGGTCTTCAAGGTCTTATTCATACGTTCCGTCTGTCCATTACTTTGGGGGTGATAACCTGAGGACAATGCACGGTTCATCCCTAACGCAGTACACAGGGCGGACCAAAAACGTGAGATAAATTGAGACCCTCGATCCGAGATGATAGTGTTGGGAATCCCATGTAACCGATAGATCTCACGTAAGAATACGTCAGCCAACCTCTTGGCAGTGGGTACTGAGGGCAAAGGCACAAAATGTGCCATTTTGGAAAACGAGTCCACCACTGACAAAATACAGGTGGCTCCTTCCGATTTCGGTAACTCCACAATAAAATCCATGGAAATGGTCTGCCAGGGAGCTGATGGAACCGGCAGGGGCACTAATTTACCCATAGGTTTCCCTGTAGGGTTTTTAGCTTGGGCACAAACCGGACATGACTGGATGTAGTCATATATCATCTTATTCATGTCTGGCCACCAAAAGTGCCGTAGTATCAACTCCGTCGTGCCTTGTACGCTCCGATGTCCCGCAACCGGATGATCATGGCTGGCACTCAAAACTTCTCTTTGGCGAAGGGGATCCAGCAGTACCAACTTATCCTTGAAACGAAGGATCTGATCAGAGAGGAGGAAGCCTTCCTTACCTAAGTAAGACCGGACAGCTTCGACATCACCATCAGGTAACCGCAATTCCTGATGCAATTGTTCCCATGAGACTAATTTACCAATGATGGGAACGTCAGGCCCAAAGAATCTCGGGCAGTCTGGTACACTCTCAGCTTCAATCTCGAATCTCCGTGATAACGCATCGGCTATAACATTCTTGGTCCCCGGGATGTACGTGATTTCGAAATCATATTGTCCTAAAAAAAAGGCCCACCTAGCCTGTCTACCATTGCGGCAGTCTAAGTTCCGTAAGACACTGAGATTTTTATGATCAGTGCGGATGCAAAATCGATTGCGTGCTCCTAATAAGTGATGACGCCATTCTGACAACGCCGCCTTAATGGCGAGCAGTTCTTTTTCAATAGTAGAATAATTGATCTCAGCCGCCCGTAATTGCCGAGAGAAATATGCCACTGGGTGTTCTTGTCCATCGGTAGTAGAGATTTGAATCAAAACCGCTCCCAAGGCCTGATTAGAGGCGTCGGTTTCAACGATAAAGGGTTTCAAGTCGTCCGGTGGTATCAAAACAGGAGCCGTGGTAAACGCTTCCTTAAGTCTTAGGAAGCTCTGTTGTGCTTCTGGGTTCCACTGATAGGGTACCTCTTTGCGCAACAATTTAGTCAATGGTGTAGTTAGAGCAGCGAATTCACGAATAAACTTACGATAGTAGTTTGCAATGCCTAGGAATCGCTGAATAGCTTTGACTGAATTAGGAACCTCCCAATCTAATATTGAGCTAACCTTTCGCGGATCCATGCGGAAACCTTGGGCGGACAAAATGAATCCTAAGTAATCCACTTCGTCCTTACCGAAGGCACACTTCTCAGGTTTACTTGATAGATTATTATGAGACAATCTTCGCAAAACTTCTTTAGTATGGTGGTAGTGTTGTTCTTGGTTCTGAGAAAAAACAAGGATGTCGTCCAGGTAAATAATGACAGAAAACATTAGCAAGTCGGAAAAAATGGAATCCATGAAACGTTGGAATATGGCTGGTGCATTAACTAGCCCAAAAGGCATCACTCTATACTCGTACAGCCCAAATGGCGTCCGAAATGCTGTCTTCCATTCATCCCCACTACGCACCCTAAGCAGATGATAAGCCCCTCTGAGATCGATCTTTGTGAAAATGGTAGATCCAGACACGGCATCTAGTATGTCGTGGATGAGGGGCAACGGATAGCTGTCTCGAACCGTAACCGCATTAAGTGCGCGATAATCAATACATGGGCGTAAATCGCCCGTCTTTTTCTTTACGAAGAAGAGAGGGGCCCCAGCAGGGGAATACGATGGTACAATGAGCCCCTGTTCTAGATGTTCATCAAGGTATTGTTTGAGAACGGCCCGTTCCTGCTGGGACAGATTGTACATTCTTCCGAAAGGAATGATGGCCCCTGGTACTACATCTATTCGACAGTCAAACAGTCGATGAGGTGGAAGGGGTTTAACTGTCGGATTCTCAAAGAGACTAGTGAAATTCTGAAACTCCTCAGGAAGGATAGAACACACCGAAGAAGGTTGGTTAGTTGGTAAATCGGCAACTAATGACCAAGCGGTACTCGACCAAGCTGAATCATTAAAACAGTGATTAAAGCAAAACGAGGAATGAAACATTACTGTACCGAGTTCCCAGTTTAT
>JAUEJF010419875.1:0-11595 GCA_032275005.1 Desmognathus adatsihi | reverse complement strand
TACATAGCTGAAATAGGAGAAGGACTTGAGACAGATAAAGAAGGAAGAACTTTACCAAAACAAGGTAAGTTTTTTATTTATATATATAGCAATGTATTTTTAATTGCAGGGGAGGGGAGGGACGGGCGGAGTAGAGAGGCAGGGTGGTGGTGGTGGGGTAGAGTGCTACAAGGTGCATCTTTGCACCCTGTAGCACTCTGTACTAAATGTGCTGCTCCTGTTAGTTGGGGAGCATTTTGAACCTCTGTTGTTTGAACCTTTGTTGTTTGAAGCTCTGTGCTGTATATACCATAAATGTTTAATAATCTTTTATGTTTTTACCTTTTAATCATTGTGACTGTTTAGGGCGGTTGTAAGAGGGAGCAGCCTTGGGGCTCTCCCCACCGCGCCTAGGGTTCTGCCAGGGAACTACATTTCCCATAATCCTTGTTTCATGGTATCTCTGTAAAAGGATCTGGCAGTAAAAGGATCCTGTTGCTTGATATTGGAATCAATCTGCTGCTTAATCTGCATATTTGCACATCTTTTAGCCTGACAAGCTGACAAGCTCACGTCAGATTCATCTTTTACCTTCCTTTAACCATTTTTAGGTTTTAGCTTTGGGGCTTTTTATCTGATCTAATTGCATTATAATTTGGGCTTTTTATTTCCTTTAATTGCATTTTTAAGCATTTATATATTGTATTGTACTGCTTGTTGCATTTTATTCTGCATACATTTGATATCCAGGAGCTTTGATATCCAAGGCGCTTACTGTAAGCGCCTTGCGCTTTGAAAGTACTGTATCTGCTGTATTTGCTGCCTTCAGCCCTTAAAAGAGCTTTTTACCTGATTTCATTGTTTTTACTGCCATTTGTTTTATCTGCTTTTTAATTAAATTGCTTTTACTGCTTCTGCTTTTAAAACTGTAGCTCTAGTATAGTTGTGTACTGGCTTTGCCTCTGTGAGCTCAGGGAATTACAGGGAACTACATTCTGTCTTGATCTCCATTAAACTACATTACCCAGAAGCCCCCCCAGCCTATTACTTACGTCTGGGGGCGCGTTTGCGCCGGCGCGTTGGGGCCAGGTTTCCTGGGCCAGTCAGCGCCAGTCCGCGCCCGGCCGCAATGGCCGCAGGCCTTACTCTTTTCCCGGGCTGGAATGAAGCCCTTTCCTTTTGGAATAGCCTATCTAATGATACTGTCTTAGACTTGCCCTGCGAGGTCAAGTCGTTATGCTCGAACCTAGAGGATCCCTCTCCTATCACTGCCTCCCTAGTGTTCTCCACTACTCATTTTCATTTTGCCAGCATTTCTCAACTGGAAGCACCATCTTATGCTCCCGTGCAACAGGTATTAGAACCTTTCATTCAAGTTTGTGCACTCAATACAAGGTCGCTGGTTAAACATGGACACGAAGTAGCCGATTTTATTGTGTCACAAGATATAGACATTATGGCCATTTCGGAAACATGGCTTCATGATGCCGCAGGAGTTGCTGCCGCTCGCGCCACACCGGATGGTTATTCCATTTTTAGGTCAGATCGTATCGGAGGAGGTGGGGGTGGCGTGGCCTTTATAATCAAGGACACTTTTTCTGTCCACCAGCTCCACCCAGCGCCCCTAGATTCTTGTGAATATACGCTGATCAAACTAGCAATTGATAACAATACCTCTCTAATGTGCTTGGTTGTTTACAGACCGCCTCCAGCCTCTCCCGCTTTTCTGGAACAATTCTCATCGCTAGTATCAGAACACCTTAAACTTACGTCAAAACTCCTTGTATGTGGAGATTTTAATCACTGGGCGGGTGACTCCTCAGATAAAGACGGGATACAAATTCTCTCTTCGCTTGAGGCGCTTGGCCTTATCCAACACATTAACCAGCCCACTCACATATTGGGTAACACCCTGGACTGGCTGCTGAGTTTTAACATTAGCCCAGTTGATATTAGGATCTTCCCCTGTCCCTGGTCGGACCACTCATTTGTCTGCTGCTCTCTACCTTTGAAACTGTTGACAGCCAAGCCAGTATTCAAAAGAGAGATTAAAAGTTGTCGTAATTTTGGCAAAATATCTATTACTGAATTCTCAGCTTGCATCCAACAGGGAGTACCCTCCCTCCTTCTTCTTAATGATGCTGAGGATATCGCTATTGGCTTGAAGAATCTCTTAAATGACACCACAGACCAGTTAGCGCCGGTCAAGCGGAAAGTTTTTAAAACTGAAGCTAGAAACAAGCCTTGGTTTTCAGATACCATTCTGATCGCGCGCAATACCAAACGCAGGGCAGAGGCGGCGTGGAGGCGCTCCCCTGATCCACAGACAAGAAACGTTTATATGGCCGCCGCTAAACAGTATAAAGCAGCCATATGTTCTGCCAAGTCAAATGTTTACAATAATAGAATTAATGAAGCTCAGTGTAGCTCCAGGGAACTGTTTAAAATTGTGCGGGAGTTAGAGGGCTCTCCTCCCTCCGCAGCACTCCCAACTCCCTCTAAACTCTGGTGTGAGACAATTCAAAAAGCTCTGTTTGCAAAAATCGACAAACACGTCGCGATTATTAATGACAAGATCAAGGCCCTGAACCAGTCTGGGGTCTTTGATTTAACTACTCCTCTGCCTAACGACCTGGGGCAAATTCCTGGCTTTTCTTTTCGCCCTGTAACTGAGAATGAAATATTAGATGTTGTAAAACATATGAAATCTACCTCATATAAAGGGGATCTAGTAACAGCTGACTTGATCAAGAACACTCTTCCTGTGCTAGCCCCCATTATCGCAAAATTAGTAAACGTCTCGTTTGCTACAGCTACAGTGCCACAGTCCCTGAAGGAATCATGGATAACTCCTTTATTAAAAAAAGCCGGGCTGGATCCGTCAGATCCCCTTAATTATCGCCCCATTACGAATGTCTCCTTCATACTTAAAATACTTGACACTGTAGCCCATCAGCAGATACGAGTTTACTTAGACGAGGCGAATTTACTCAACTCCAGACAGTCCGGGTTCCGGAAGGGATTCGGCACTGAGACGGCGCTCCTGGACCTTAAAAACAACCTGGCAACCATTATTGACAACGGTGACCCTGTACTTCTCATGCTGCTCGATCTCAGCGCAGCTTTCGATTTGGTTGACCATGGGCTGCTGGTGCGCAGATTGAAAGATTGTTTTAACTTTTCCTCACAGGCTACTAGTTGGCTGGAGTCCTTTTTAACAGGCAGGACAGCTAGAATCTTTCTGGGTGAGATGGCAGCTGACCCTGTTCCGCTACGGCGGGGCGTGCCACAGGGGTCCTGCCTCTCCCCCACATTGTATAACCTCTACACGAGACCACTATTTGATTTGCTTGAGTGTCACGGCGTAGGTTTTACTAACTACGCCGATGACACTCAGGTGTTCATACCTCTGTCGGGCTGTTATGCTAGGGATCTGGCTAATTTACAAAAGGTGTATTCCCATATTCAAATTTGGATGGCCCTAAATAAGCTGGCACTCAATGACAGCAAAACTGAGCTCCTCTTATTGGGCACGCGCACGCGCTTACAGCGATTACCAGACTGTTACTCTGTTTTTAATATTGAAGGATGCGACATCAAGGTTTCATCAGATGTAAAAACCTTAGGGGTCTTTTTGGACTCACATCTGTCTATGGCTAAACATGCACAAAAAACTAAAGCTGCCTGTGCTTATTCTACTAAGCTCTTATACCAAATAAAGAATTATCTCTCCAAGGAAAACTTGACGAAGGTAGCTGGTGCGCTTATTAACGCACGTTTAGACTATTGCAATAGTCTTCTCGCTGGTGTTGACAAGAAGGTTATTCATTCTCTGCAGGTGACACAAAATAATGTTGTGAGGGCTGTGACTGGCCTTGGAAGGGGCGAACATGTTTCTACCGCTAGGCGCGAGCTGCACTGGCTCCCAGTCAATGCCAGAATCTCGCATAAAGTTTGCTCCCTAGCCTATAAGTGTTTGCAAAATAAAGCTCCTAGTTATCTGTGTGACTCCCTCTCTCGCCATGCGCCTACGCGTATTTTGAGATCGGATGGAATTCCTAGATTGAACCCCCCAAAGTATGCTTTGGCCACTTTTGGTGGACGTACTTTTGCTGCGCAGGCTGCTAAACACTGGAATGCCCTGCCTGCCTCCCTAAAGCTCATTGGAGAACTGGAAACCTTTAAGAAAGGACTAAAATTTCACCTATTTGATAGAGTCACCTGATTTCCCTAGTCCTCCTGACTTTATTGTTCGTTTAATGGTGTGGTACTGATTTTCGACTTGGTTTTGGTGTTCCCGGCTTGTGCGCTGAGGCCCATGGGCGAGCCGCACTCTAAACAATTATATTGTATTGTATTGTATTGTATTGAGTGAGTTTTAAAATGTGGTTTAAGATTAGAAGATGCAAGAGGAAGGTTTTCATTTAGGAACTATTTTATTCACAGAACTCTGCAAGATTTCACTGCCAGGTCTGACAAGGCCTCAGTGTCTGCTACAAGACCAAAAGTTATAAATTCACCTAACATTTCAGAAGGCTGTCATTTCTTTGATGCTGTCAACAACAGCTGTGATTATAACACTAGAGAAGAAGCCTCCCTGACAGCTCCCATTTTCAGCTCACAGTGACCTTTCCCATCAAACATTACACAGAAAATCTAGCTGGCTGACGAGTGACTTCACTAGAAATGTACCAACTGAATGGCACAAATGATATGCAGTAAGTACTCACAGTATTCTGTTTGTGTGATTACATCTTTTAACATGGATGCTGGAGGTTTTTACTAGCACCCTTTCATGAATGGTTTCCTTGGGTTTTCATATTAATGGTATTCCTGGGTGTTTAAAAAATATTGTATTTGTACAAGAATTCGTTCCATTATTTACGCCTGTCTGCAATCGTTTATGTCCACATACAAATGAATGTGCACATTTCTTCTATTTTCAGAGTCATTTAACATTAAAGATATACAGACATCAAAAACGCAAACCAATGTAAATAAATCTAAACAAATTATAATCTCAAATGAAAATGTTTGAAAATAGATCCAGCTCATAAGCGGTTCATTAATTCTTTAATAGTCATGTATATAATGGTATTCAATCGTTCAGGCACACAGTATGTTTATTTGTTCATTTGCTCATTGCATTCAGTGTTATTGTATTACATATATACGCCATCTGCTAACTGCATTTATGTTCATCTATCTTCATCTGTATTGGTTAATGTAAAAGGCCAGGAAGGTTCCAGCCTCAGAGTGTTGTGGTCATGACACCCCAGTATTCCAGTGTTAGCGGTTGAGACTGTGGTGATACTGGAAGCAGGTGCCTGCCTGCTGGGCCCAATAAATACTTTCCTACTAAACCGTGTTGGCCTGCCATCTTTTCAAGGAGAGTTAAATAGAGGACAGACAAATAGCATCAAATCAAAAACTGTGATCATATAGTGGAGTAGAAAGAGCCTGTGGTATAATAAATGTCATGTGAGTGCATACAAACAATTTCCCAAATGTCTAAATATCATTGGAGTATATCCTTATACCAAATAGGATCCTGTATCCACAAATCATGTAAGGGAGATCTGGAACTCTACCAGCAAATTTAAATTGGAGACACTGTCAGTATACAGACTTAACTAGTGAAATGTTTATTAATCCAGAAGAAATCTTCTAAATAGCCTAGACTACTTACATCAACTGGATATCCAAGGCATGTGAAGAGACACTGCAATGGAATTTACCACAGCTGAAATTTCATTCTATTCTGAATGCGATAATTCTGCATGTGGTTAAATTCCTGACCTAAAAGCAGGGAAGGACTCATTTAAATACCTATAAATCCACAGGATAGAATGAGGGCCTCACATTCACACCAGTGTCAATGCACCAGCAATAAAGGCAGCAAATAGAATGCGGAACAACGTCGTACACAGGGATTCACACATCTAAGGCAACCAGGAAACACCTACTCTCTGCTGGCTGCTACCCCGATTGCTAATTGGTCAGAAAACGACTGTGATAGTGCCAAGTGACCGATGAAAAGGACAAACACATGCAGCACAAAACTCCAGTATATCAAATCCTTGCTGCCCCACTTACATTGATATAATGGATTTAGCATCCAGGAAATTCAGTTACCAAGCAGAAGTAATTTTTAAAAACTTCAGAGAAAGGCCCCTAAGATGCCCCATGCTGACTGTCGCTACTTCAATGTTAATTCACATGTAACAACCAAAGACCTGCTTTTGCCGGACTGACAGACTAGAAGAGTGTGTGAACCCATACAAATCGAGTTATGGGCCAGGTGGCGCAAAAACAATAACAGAGAGCATGCAATTGGAAGTAGAAAAGGTGGATGGGGGCTGAAGAATTCTTAGCAAAATATTTAAAACAGTGGCAGCATCATGCTCTAAGCTAGTGGCAAAAAGCTGAAAGACTATAATGCAAGACATCATCAAATAAGGCACAACGCAGAAATATGACATCATCAAATAAGGCACAACGCAGAAATATGACATCATCAAATAAGGCACAACGCAGAAATATGCCTCATCTTAACAACATAATAACTCATTCAGCAGAGAGGAACATGGTGCTAACCCCTCAAAGGCTCAATGATAAGAATTTTTATACTACATTGACATTTAACTACTGTGGCTAAGACAGCAATCCATAAAACATCAAGTCCTAACTACCATTCTGCCATCAATAACCACCAGGTCAGGGTTATTGCAATGTGGCTGGGTTGATCACTCACCTGATCAACTATTCCCATCGCGACCAGCCTGAACGGGTCTTTCCCCCTTATTTCCATATTGTGGGGGCTAACACACCATGCAGCTCCCTGCTTAGCCACATAGCCTCTGCCCCTTTTAAATTAATTATCTGGGTCCATCATCCCTTCACCCCAAGCCCCTAAATATTAAAATAAAGGACCTACCTACTTCGACGAGCGACAAGACCAGATTCTCATTGTTTAGAGAGTGGCGTGCATCGCACC
The DNA here is from genome assembly GCA_032275005.1 of Desmognathus adatsihi. Taxonomy (NCBI): domain Eukaryota; kingdom Metazoa; phylum Chordata; class Amphibia; order Caudata; family Plethodontidae; genus Desmognathus; species Desmognathus adatsihi. Next base: position 4,619 of record JAUEJF010419875.1, on the reverse strand, counting down.
CCAAATGACGATTCCCCCGCAACGTAACCAGTGCGTCACAGGGGGTGGGTACCTAACATGAGTAATGTATATTTTGCATATTTCTGGAGAGAAGGGGTGAGATTGATTTTCCAGTAATTGCAAGCCACTTCACGAAGCTTTATAAGTGGTTTTTCTGTAAAACGGAGATAGTTTTTGCAAATGAACACCGATAGTACATTGATAACTTTTGAATTATTAATCCCACCAATCGGTGACCTGTCCATTTATGCGCACACCTGGTTGTTTATTTTTGTTGCTGTGGTACCTAACCATCACCTTTGGCATCTAACCTACCGACATTCAAGACAGTGACATTTGAGGAACTGATTAAAATGCCATCCAAATTGAAAGATTCAAATAGGCAGATGGACCCCTGCCCAGGAGTTTAAATAAAAGAAGCTATTAGATCAAACAAGTAACAATTACACCACTCCTGAAAAACCTCAGCAGATCCTTTAACTTAGCGAACTACAGATTGATTTAAAACTTACCTTTCTTAAGAAATTTGCTGGAAATAATATTTATTTATTTATTCATTAAATTTTTAAGGCGCAACTAATACACAGGTTTCTAGGCGCCATCCCCCCCTCCCCCCCATGGCTTCCTTCCCCCCTAAAAACACGAATGAGAACACACAAAAACATACATACGTCCTCCCTAAGATCAGAAAATGTCTAGGAACTGGGAGGGAGAAAAAGGACAGAATAAACTAACACTCGCCAAGGACCTGACTGCCTGTATGGCCAGGCCCGGTTTAGCCAACAACTGCGTCCAGGATTAGGAGGTGTTCTCTAACCTTCCTTCTGAAGGCTTGGAGTGATCTGATTGAACGGATGTTGGTGGGTAAATCATTCCACCACAGGGCGGCCTGTACCGAGAGGGCTCTCCCCCGACATCTGGTCCTGTTGTATCTATGGGTGATCATCCGATCCCTCAGGTGTAAGCGGGGAGATCGAGCATTGGTGCACCATGAGAACCGGTTCTGTAGGTAGGTGGGGCCCAGCTTGTGTAACGCCCTCCAAGCGATGGTGAGCCCTATCAGCTTGATCTCATCCATAATCTTCAGCCAGCCCAGCTCCCAGACTGGCTTCAGACTAAGCAGGGGCACAAAAACAGCCATTGCTAAAATACACAAAGAACGCTTAATCATTCTAAATAAGGGGAAACAAGCTGCTCCCATCCTTTCCAATCTCTCCGCAGCCTTAGCCACTATAGGTCACAAAATCTTGATTGAGATATTATAGAGGTAGAATGGACTATCTGGTTTGGTACTAGATTGGATTCACCTATAAAGAACCATAAGGAGAAAATAAGGTCTAACTATGCCAAATCGTCTACATACATCAGACCCATGGCCCAAATGGTTAAATAATACAATGATGGCTTTCCAAATGTAATCTAACAGTCAAATATATATCAGCCTGGGAGTCAGTGAAATGGACAGTGAGAAAATAACAAAGTGCCTGGAAAATATTCACCAGTGGATCATGGAGAACTTTCTATGAAAAAAGTAGACATTTTTGTAGCTGATTGAAGCAATGACTATACCAGTTTCCCATCTGACAATCCCAACTATATGGGTTCAGCTCCCAGCCCAATGAAAAATCAAGAAACTTAGGCATCATTTTCAGTGGAAGCATGGACTTCAAAGATCATTTTCAATGTGAACATGGTCTTGAAAGACCTAATAATAGAATAAAAGAGATCTAACTTTCAGCTGATGATGCTTTGCAGAATTCGCCTTCTGTTAAAGATTAGACTCAGAATTGAGTTCACGAGAGCACTGGTGATGTCCAAATTGGACTACTGAAACGTTGTCTAGTCCCCAAGAATCTAGATTGTAGAAAATGCAAAACTAAGCAGCTATACTGGCCCTATAAATAAAAGCAGAGACCATATAACTCCCACTCTCAAAGAACTACACTGGCTTCCAGTCAGCTCAAGCATCAAATATAATAAACTGTGTACACTAAATAAATAAACAAACTGCAAACACTACACCTGTAGATGAAATCTCATATCCTCCTCTGCACTTTTTCCGTCTATAGTACTCTACACAGAGTCTGTTTGCAAGTGGAAACAGACTCCAACTCATTGGGGAAAAACCCAAATCTTCTGAATAATTGCATCTTGGGGTTAGTGAGTGGCTGCTGAAAATCAACTAGCCCGCAACCCTTCCAAGACAGAGGTCCCATATAGACACTCCAAGGAGACCCCAGAAAGTTGGCCGTTTTCTTGGCCAGCAAACAGGGAGAAACACATTTCTACACAGGTAGCGAGAAACCTTGATTTTTTTTACAGACCCAGAATTTCCTATTCAACACATCAATATGCTTGCCAAACAATGTCATTTCTTCTTATGGAACATTGGTCTATTTCATTCCTTATTAGATTTTCGATGCAGAAAACATCTGGTGGAAGCCCTGATCATCTCAAAGCGTCTTTATAGTTGTACAATGTTTGCAGTAGCAACTGCTTTGATCCGGGACAAGATTGCAAAATATTCAAATTAGGGCCATATGACTGATCTGCAGCTTTTGAAAGTACAACCCCCTATCCGCAGCATGCAAGCAGGTTGGATGGTCTTCTGTCAAACAGCTTGTAGATTTGAGACTTGACTGGATGTGGAAAATTGAACATTCAAATTGTCCAGGGTTTGCTCTCAACTGGGTCAGTAGGAGGCCCATCACCCAAATCCTAAGGACCCAGAATCTTTATCAGGTACCAATCCTGAAAAAAAAAGTTTCACTTGGAGGAAGGTCTCTGAGGCTTGTAGCACCGAATCTCTGGGAAACCCTCCCCGCTAACATTTGAGCCTGCAAAACTCTCGAGTACCTGAAATAAATTTGAGATTTCTCTTTACACAATAACTGTTAATTGGCTCACTGGACATCAGCATTCTCTAGTTTTTATATTCACTTGCAAGGATGTTGGGACAATATAAACAGACTTTGACCTTTCCGGTATGGGGTCTTTGGCATATGGCTTTGTTTTGTTTGTATTTAATGGCTTTCTTCTTTTATTATTTTTTGTTTTTTATATGATGATTGGTGCCTATAAACTTTTGCATTTGTGCGGAATACAAATAAATATATACCTAAAAAAATTTGAAATAGATAGTATAGAGTACTTTTGATGGAAAAAGTGCGGAGGCAGATGCCTTGAGGTGCAAGGCCCAAAGTTCTGGTATGAACTGAAACCCGAACTTAGATGAGACCGAGACAAAGAGAGTAGGGAGAGACTAATAAGATGGCCGCCGCTTGAGGTTTGTGGGTGGTTGGTCCCAACTCAGTGCTAATCCTCTGTAATGCACCTATGCATGTATACATCGAGTGAATCTCTTTAAGGAATCTTGAAGTTTAGCCATGAGTTATCGCTTCTACTATTTCTCAAGACTTGATTGGGGCTGCGTGGTAACAACTCAAGATGTATCGCAGGTTTGACCAGGTGCTCTGTGTTTATCTTCTCTACAGACTTCTATAACCACACAGCTCCGCATGGGCGGGCCTTTACTCATCGGCACTGGGAATGAAAAAATAAATGGTGAAAGGATAATGAATATGGGTGACAAAGTCACATATATAAGGCTGCTATTGCAGCCTTATCATATAAATTGTAGGCCATTATACTTCGAACACAATACAGTCAAAGCTTTTAAACAATTTGTACAAATACTTTATAAATCAGATTACATCAGCAATAAAGCAATTTACATAGATGAAAATGCAAATAAAGGGTAATTAAATAACAAATTCACCTTAACTCGCACTTCGAAATTATATCCAATGAAAATCACAAATGTGAGTCAAGGTGAATTTGCTTTACAACACTTTATTTGTGTTTTTGTTTAGGTAAGTTGCCTCATTTCCAATGTAATCTGATTCATGAAGTGTTCGTAAAAGTTGTGAATGTGCATTGTGATTGAAGTATAGTGAATGTGCGTTGTGATTGAAGTATAAATGACTTGGATTTAAGGTGAATTTCGATTTTATGTTCTCAGCTTTCTAATGTGTTAATTGAAGTTAAAAAAAGTATACAGTTTTAACACCCAAAACTGAATTTCCTCTGTTTGGAAGTCTTGGTACATTGAAGGTGTTGGGTTATGGTTTAGTTTCTTTGGGTTTCATCTTAACTTACTCTCTAAACCAAATATTTTTCTCTCTTTTATGTACATATATTCATACGAGTGGTATCTTTAAATAATAATTTTATTCAGATTGGATGTCAAGAAATTATTTTCTTATGTGGCGTTATATGTTTTGTTTCTACTACTTAAATACTTTCAAGATGACAAGGGAGATCACTCAAACATTTATAGCACATTTTATTTTAGGAATCGACACAGATGCATCTTAGCCATTAGAGTGTCTCCTGATTTCCCTAGTCCTCCTGACTTTATTGTTTGTTTAACCCTTTAACTGCTGAGCGTTTTTCACATGTAGGCTTCCCCTGTGCTGTGCTGTTTTTTGCCTGTTTGGTGGTGCACCCAGTTAGAGGCCTGTAACTTTTGATTGGCTGGGCCAATCACAGCCATTTTTGGCTCCTTTTCTTCTAACAGGATGGGCAATCGAATGGCACCAAAAAATTGTGAATCCCAC
>JAUEJF010408808.1:0-11811 GCA_032275005.1 Desmognathus adatsihi | reverse complement strand
CCATGATTCCCCTTTGGCAGGACACCCTGGTCCTGTGAAGACATTGGAAATGTTATCTAGATATGTATGGTGGGAAAAAAGGAAATTAACCGTAAACGAATATGTTAACTTATGTCCTATATGTGCTAAGGTTAAAGCTAGTCACTTGATGCCACAAGGATTGTTGCAACCATTAAAGGTCCCAGAAGGGCCCTGGCGCCACATATCCATGGATTTTATTACTAATCTCCCTTCTAGTAAGGGACACTCTGTAGTCTTGGTGGTTACTGAACTTTTCACTAAGATGGCTCATTTCATTGGCCTCACTGGTTTGCCTACAGCTAAGATATTGGCTATGGTTTTTATTAGTTTCGTGGTAAGACTACATGGCCTCCCTGACATGATTATTAGCGATAGAGGATCACAATTTATTGCCAAGTTTTGGAAAGAGTTTAATGAACAATTGGGTACGAAATTGGTGTTTTCTTCAGGTTATCATCCCCAGACGGATGGGTCTACGGAAAGATGCAATCAAACACTAGAACAATATTTGAGAGTGTTCTGTATGAAGGATGAAAAGAATTGGTTCCCCGCCTTACCACTTGTAGAATTCCTCTACAATAACTCATACCATTCTGCAATAAAGACTACCCCCTTCTGTGCACTAATGGGGTATCATCCCAGATTTCTGCCTTCTAGATTTCCGAATGCCTCCCTGGTTCCGGAAGTGCCAGTGTTCCTTAGGTCCTTCTCATCTAGGGTACGTGTTCTCACTACCTTATTGCTGGCCTCAAAGGCAGCAATGAAGGAACAGGCAGATAAGCACAGGAGAGAGGCTCCTACATTTCACCCAGGCGATAGGGTATGGTTATCCACTCGGAACCTCCATTTTAAGGGTACATCCTGTCCTAAGCTATCCCCACGCTTCATAGGTCCCTATGTTGTTGAGGCAGTACTCTCTCCCCTCGTACTTAGATTGCGATTACCGGTCTCCATGAAATGTCATCCAGTGTTTCACGTCTCCCAAATAAAATGTTGTCCTCCTACCACCCGTCCTGATACAGGGACTTCTCAACCTCCTCCAGACACCCAGGGGGAGTATCAAGTAGCTAAGATTTTGGACTCCCGCTTGGTCCGGGGTAAATTGCAATACCTCATTGATTGGGTTGGTTATGGACCAGAAGACAGGTCTTGGGAGCCGGTTGCCAATGTCCATGCCCCGCGCCTTCAAGCGGCTTTTCATGCTAGGCAACCGGACAAACCCAAGCCTGTGGGGGGCGTCCCTGGAGGGGGGGTACTGTTAGGAATCCGTCACGTAATCACACGAGACCCCCACAAACCCTACCTCCATGGGGCCGGTGTCTCCGGCACCCGTGGTCATTCCAGCAATGGTACAGCATCCGCCCCAGACTGTTGTGAGTTGTTGGTGCTGGTAGCCGGTTTCGGCACTTACTCGATCCTTGCAAGATGGCCGCCCACACACTAGTCCCTTGTTTGTGTTCATGCCTGCTAGAAACTCCTGGTTCACTCCTTCCAAGATGGCCGCTCGCATTACACACGCGCGTTGCACTCGTTGCACGCATGGCACGCTCACTAGTGAAGCACCGGCGTACTTCCTTATAAGGAAGACGCCGACTACAGAACAACGCTTGCGAACAACAAGCGGACTTCGTGTGACTCGTGCCTTGATTCCTGCTCTCCTGCTATTACGATAAGTGACCCGGCCTGTATATTGACTTTGCTCCTGTCTCATCCTCTGATTTGGTTATTGCCCGCATTGGTTTTTGACTCCTGCTCTGTCTCCTGATTCCGCTCTGCCACTGCCCTCTTGTACTTTTGTTGCCCGCCTGTGCTTAGACCCTCGCCTGTTATTCTAGACCTGCCTTGCCTGTTCCTTGGTTCTTGGTATTGCCTGCTCTGTTATGACTCTTAGCCTGCTCTGACTTGTCTTGATTATAGTACGTAGTGTATTGCTACGGTACTATCGTGATTCCTTCATTAGTGGTGATTAAGGGAAAGCTTAGTTCTGAGTCTAGCCCACTGGGAGCGTGCGTGTGGGTTAGAACACGCTCTTTCCAATTCCTCCCTTCAGTGGTCCTTCGCTACTGGACTCCTTTTACCACTGCACCCGGTATTGGTCATCAAGGGGGTGCTTATTTGGTGAGTGCTGGTATCTTACAACAGTCTGACTACATCTTACACTCCCAGCCCCTCCCTGTACCGTCCAATCCTAACATTGTGTCTCATTTATTTGTGTCTTGCAGGTGCAGTGCCACAAGTGGCAACTCCGGTCCTTGTGGGCCCCCTTTTTCAACCTTCTGGCTGTATAGATATCTTTGTATACAGCAGAGGGAGGAACAAGGGAAGCCTCCACTCTTCACTGCAAAGTATAAGTGCTTGAAGGTCCAACAGATTGTTCGCAAGCCCACCTTCTGCAGTGATGAGTGAGGACGCCCCGCCAATAAATGTGGTATTTGGTCAGAAACTCGATGAAGAGTTCGCCAAAGTACATCACTCCCTAGGCGCATTAAGTAAAGAAATTGGGAACCTCAGAACTGAACACCAAACAATGGCAAATAGGGTACACCTCTTAGAGACTCCCATGGATGAGGCTGCACCTCTAAACCCAAACCCAGTTCTGCCACCTCCTGTAGACCCAGTAGCCCCATTTCTTACTCACCTTCTCCCAAATCCTCCCATGCCCACCAAATTTAGAGGGGACATTAAAGATTAAAAAGCATTCCTTACTCAGTGTAGACTACATTTTCTAAATAAACCTGGTATTTATTCCACAGATAGTAGTAAGGTAATGTTTACCCTGATGAATTTGGATGGGAATGCGCTAAAATGGGCAACTCCCTTCATTAACAATGACCATAGTATGCTGCGAAATTATGATGAGTTTCTGAATATGTTCTCCAACATGTTTGAATGCCAGCAAGAAGATGACATCAGACAAACCGAATTACTTGACTATAGACAGGGTAATAAAGAGACACAGGAGTATATCACTCACTTCCAACTCTTAGCCTCTACCACAGCCTGGCCTGACTCCGTTTTAATTAAACTATTCTACAAAGGCCTAAGAGAAGAGATAAAGGATATGTTGGCAAACATGGTCACTTTGCCTAAGATATTCTCTGAATATGTCACGTTGACTATCCAGTTAGATCAACGCTTACGAGAACGTAAGAAGGAAAGACGAAGGTATGAGAACTATCGCCCTTTCCAATGTTACCCGCCTCCTCCAACTCAAGAATCTGATACTAGTGAACCCATGCAATTTGGTGGGGTCAGGGGTCCACTTTCTGCACGGGAGAAAGAGAGGCGTAAAAGAGAGGGTCTGTGTTTTTACTGCGGGAATCCGAAACATGCCATAAATAACTGTCCCCTGATTTCGGGAAAAGCCACCGCCCAGGTAGAAACCCGAGGAGGTCTCCTGGGCGCGGTTCCTTCATATACTCCTCGCGTATTAGGCACCCTCATGAGTGATGCCCCCTCTTCTCCCCATCTGTACCTTGATATCATCATCCATATACCAGGAAGGGAGGACCTTCAAACTCGCGCTTTACTAGACTGTGGGGCAAACGGGAACTACTTAGATAGTGAGTTTCAAAGGCTACATCAAATACCAATACGTAAAAGAACTAGACCAGAGCAAGCAGTGTCAGTAGATGATTCTCCATTAAGGTCAGGGCAGATTGAGGAAAATACGATTCCTCTCACCATTACTTTTCAAGGGGTCGAAAGAACTGAACAATTCGACATCATTCAGGTACCATCCTTCAAGATCATATTAGGTATGCCCTGGTTGGTAAAGTGGAACCCAGCCATTAACTGGAAAACACGAACTGTCAACATTGAGGCCACAGAAAAGCGGTATATCAATGCCATCACAGATAGGTATCCTGACTTGGTCACCGTCTTTGATAAAAAAGAGGCAGATGTTCTTCCACCCCACAGAGAATACGACTGTCGGATAGACCTGGTTCCCAATACTAGCGTTCCTCACGGCAGGATTTATGCACTCTCTCCTAAAGAGGATAAGATCCTTAAAGGGTATATACAGGAGAATCTTGAGAAGGGTTTCATTCGGCCCTCTTCTTCCCCAGCGGGTGCTCCTTTATTTTTCGTATCGAAAAAAGACACCGATGAACTCCGACCGTGTATTGACTATAGACTATTAAACCTAATCACAATTAAGAATCGCTACCCTTTGCCGTTGATTCCTGTCTTGTTGGATCAGATCCAAGATGCCACTATCTTTTCCAAGATTGATCTCAGGGGAGCTTATAATTTGGTAAGAATGAGGGAAGGTGACGAATGGAAGACTGCCTTCCGAACTGCTCATGGGCATTACGAGTACCTAGTAATGCCATTTGGCCTGTGCAATGCCCCCGCATGCTTCCAATATTTTGTTAACGACGTCTTTCAAGATATGTTAAACACTTTCATGATTATATACCTAGATGATATCCTGATATTTTCCCAGAGCGAGCAAGAACATAGCCATCACGTTCGACTGGTCCTTGAGAGGCTCCTACGATATAGACTTTATGCCAAAGAATCCAAATGTTTATTTTTCCAGCCACAAGTCCCCTTCTTAGGATTCCTAATTTCACACCAGGGCAGAGAGATGGACCCCATTAAGATTCAGGCGATTGTACAATGGGCAGCCCCTCAATCAGTTAAGGATGTACAAAGATTCTTAGGATTCGCCAACTTTTACAGACAATACATCCCTGCCTATTCAGACATTGTGCTTCCATTAACTCAAGTGCTCAAGAAGAAGGGTTTCAGGTGGGGCAATGAACAACAAGAGTCCTTTGAGGTTTTAAAGAAAGAGTTTACTAGGGCACCAGTACTAATACATCCTGACTTTACTAAACCATTCATTATTGAAGCGGATGCTTCTGCTAATGCATTAGGAGCGGTTTTATCTCAGAAAGATGAACTCCAAGAGACACACCCTGTAGCATACTATTCAAGAAAACTTAGTGCTGCTGAGAGTAATTATACCATATATGAGAAGGAACTATTGGCCATAAAAGAGGCACTGAAACAGTGGAGGCATTATTTGGAGGGTACTGGAAATGCGATTACCATCTACACCGATCATAAGAATTTAGAATTCTTAAAAAACCTAACATGCCAGAATGGGAGACAAGCTCGATGGTCCTTATTCTTCTCACGTTTCGACTACGTGATCACCTATAAACCTGGATCCTGTAATGCCAGAGCGGATGCCCTATCCCGCTGTTATCCTGAAGTGGAAAAAGTGGAACAAGCTCCTACCCCCATATTAGCTCCTCAGCGGGTGATTGGTGCTACAAGTTCCGTTTTGTCATCCTTTTTGCAGGAAGTACGTGACAGTTACTCTGTAGAGGCTAAGAGACGTTTTTTGTCGGCAGGCACATTGCATAAAGAGATTGAGGGTTTACTGTTTCATGGGTCACGACTATGGGTACCTAAAGGGTCCCAACAAATAGAGTTGATGCAATGGTGTCATGATTCCCCTTTGGCAGGACACCCTGGTCCTGTGAAGACATTGGAAATGTTATCCAGATATGTATGGTGGGAAAAAATGAAAGTAACAGTGAACGAATATGTACACTTGTGTCCTATATGTGCTAAGGTTAAAGCCAGTCACTTGATGCCACAGGGATTGTTACAACCATTAAAAGTTCCAGAAGGGCCGTGGCGCCACATATCCATGGACTTTATTACTAATCTCCCCTCTAGCAAGGGACACTCAGTAGTCTTGGTGGTTACTGATCTTTTCACAAAGATGGCCCATTTCATTGGTTTAACTGGTTTGCCTACGGCTAAGATATTGGCTATGGTTTTTATTAGTTTCGTGGTAAGATTACATGGCATCCCTGACATGATTGTTAGCGATAGAGGATCACAGTTTATTGCCAAATTTTGGAAAGAGTTTAATGAGCAACTGGGTACAAAATTGGTAAGGTAAAATATAATCTTTATTTGCTTTTCAGCATGGTCAAGATTAAGACTTACAGTTATACTCAGACAAATACATCAAATCCTATTTACAGAAGATCCAAAAGACATACAAACATACAAATCCAGTACATCAGCTATCGCTTTAGGGCTGATTGGAAAAAGGTGTTTCAAAGCCCCCATTTTATAATGTAGCACCCCTCCGTTCAAAAGCAAGTTTGGTGTATATATATATTTTCAGCAATTCCTGCCAGTTAGTTTCCCCTAGTATATTTAAGTAAACTTCCCCCTCATCTTTATACACCATAAACTTGCGCAACCATCTGGATCTTAAATCCTCCAAAAAAGGGCAATTGACAAAGAAATGACACATGTCGTCAATTTTTCCTTCACAATTTTCACAGAATCTCATATTATAATCTACCTTTGCCCAACTTAATTTCACCACATTTATTGGCAGTAGGTAATACCTAATTTTAAGTAGTACCCTGATAATCTTGATTTGCTCTCCCCCAGTCAGAATAGGTTCAATACCTTTTTTAACCTTTGCTTTCACATAGTGAGACAGTGATTTATAACCAATGGTGTTTTCAATCACCCAAGAATAGTTTTGCCCATGTATTATAGAGTTCTGAATGTGTGGGAAAATTACTCTTCCGTTATCCATCGTTACCACCTTAATTCCATACAGTTCTATCATGCTCTTCACCGAGTTTGACCAGGGCAACATGATTTCATTTGTCCAGCCCTCAAGTAAACAGCAATTAACAATTGATTTTTCACCCTCCACAATTTGATTTTTGCATATGAAATTAATCAATCGACAGTGAACCACCCCTCTTACATGATTAATGTCAAGATCTAGTAACAATGGAGAGGCAGGGGTGGAATTAGGTAGACCAAGGATGTTTTTCCAACATTGTGCTTCCCATTGGTTCAGTTTTTCAATGGCATCCAAACCCCAAACCTCCACACCATAAAGTACACAACCTCGCCATTTAGCCTTGAAGACATCAACAATAGATTTAACATTAAATCCCACCATTTGTGTGAGTCGCCTCAGAGCGTTCATTATAACTAAGTGTTTAACTCTTTGCTTTTCAATCTGATGATCCCATCTTAAATTTGCTGAGTATGTAATACCAAGGTAACAGTACCTGTCCACCACTTCCAGCAATGTGCCCCCTAGCTGCCAGCTGATCGTTGTACTTTTTTGGCCAAAGATCATAACTTTTGTTTTGTTAGTGTTGATGTCAAACTCATATTTTTTGCAATAATTTTCTAGGGCAATCAATTTCCCCTTAAACCCGCTAGGGCAAAGATCAATGAGCACAATGTCGTCAGCATACGACAAAATAGGAATTATGACACCGTTCATTTTAGGATGAATTGCGTTTACACATGTCATCTCTTCCTCCAAGTCTGAGATATACAAGTTAAACAGAAGTGGCGCTAGTATGCAGCCTTGTTTCAGGCCGTTGTTTGTGTTAATTTTCTTAGATGTTTCACCATGTGTACCCCAGCGTATTCTTACCCAGGTCTTTGAATATAGCAGATAGATCATTTTCACCAGCTCATATGGCGCACCAAGCTTCAGCAACTTTTGCCAAAGCTTTGACCTAGGAACTCGGTCAAATGCTTGTCGAAAGTCAATGAAGCAAGCAAAGACAGCACTTTTTTTATTTAGGCAGTATTTCTCAACTATCAGCCTGAGCGAGAGACAATGATTGACCGTAGACATCTCCTTTCTGAACCCTGCTTGAGATCTCTTGATTATTCCTCCATTCTCTGCCCAGTCATTAAGTTGTTTATGTAATCTTTTTGCCAAGATTTTACTCCCAGGGTCGATCATAGCTAATAGACGGTATGATTTTGGGTCCGTACGATCCCCCTTTTTAAAAACTGGGAAGAATATTGATCCCCTCCAATTGTCCGGGATCAAATTGGCCAAAATACAGATATTATATAGAGGCATCAGGACTCGCGCCCATTCAGTGCTGCTCATTTTGAAGAATATTGGCGGTATTCTTTCTGGGCCGGACGCCCTGGAGGGGTTAAGTTCCTTGATGTATTCCATGATATCCTCCACCTTACAGAGTATGCCCTTGGTATCCTCATCACTGATGTTGATTCTATGTACACACTGGTGCAGTGGTATATCCTTACCATCTGATCCTTTATTATAAAGGCGTGTGATATACTTAATCCATATTGCTTCAACTATGTGAGCGTCCGGGGGTCTACTTCTATTAGGAAATGCTACTGCATTTATTATTACCCAGAAATCCTGTGAATTTTTCTCAAGCAGGGTTCCAGCCAGGTCATCTCTAACTTTCTTTTTATGGTTAATTTTAGCATTATTCAAGATGTTTTTGTAGGTTTTTAATATAGCTTTGGATCTCACAATAGTTAATGTCCCGTTTATTCTGGACTGTTTGATCTCCCTATTCATCTTACGTTTTGCTGACCTACATTTAGAATCGTACCATTCTTTACCATTTGAATCTGCTATTTTTTTTGTTGTAGAGTTCCACTCTACACGTGGGATCATTTGGGCAACTGTGCTTATGGCATTTTCATAATTGCTAATCATAGCCATTGTACTATTAATTTCTGTGTTGTTCAATTCATTTTTTAGGGTATTGACTAGATGTTCAATCAGTTCTTCGTTACATTTTTTCCAACTAATTCTGTTTTCACGAGTAATTTCTACCCCTTCTGTGAATAGAAGCCCAGTTGAAACATCAATATTTAGGACGAAAACCAGACCAGCATGGTCTGCATCTTGAAACCATTTAAGCTCTAGTCCACTAAATACTCCAAAATCACTTGTCTTTGTTATAACAAAGTCAATTAAGGTTTGCGTTTTGCCCCTTTTAAATGTAGCTGTCTCCGCTGAGCCTTTCCCGAATCTCCCATTTAGGATTATCATGTTATTAGCGACAATCCAATTAGCAAATTGTAGTTCTAACTTTGTGAATCTAGTTTGCCCAAACTCCACGCTAATTTGTTCAGGTACTTCATTATAAATTTGATCATTGTCTGCAAATAGGGCCTGACAGTAGAGGTGGAGATTAAAGTCTCCACCCCAAATTATTACATCCTTAGGATGTTTTTGTGTGATTTGTTCAATTGACGTAAAGGCCCGTTGCAAATACAACATTCCACTCTCTCTCAAAATACTGGGCCTGATGTAAATGTTAATTAAAAGCAAATTGAAAGAGTTTGCATTTTTCCTCTGAGAAACCCTCAGTATCAGCAAACCCGGTAAGTCTGGCCAAACGCACAAACACTCCCAATCATTCACGATGTTAATCAAGGTGGACACACCGCCCGCATTGTGTCCCATAGTAGTTGGGGTTGCGTATTGCGCAAACACTTGAAAGCCCTCAATTACAACATCGTTGACCGTCCAGGTTTCCTGTAAAAATATGACGTTAAAATCCTTTATTAAAAACCAATTTTCTGACAGTAAAGCTCTGCTTAACCCCGAGCAATTCCAACTAATACCTTTTACATTCTTACACGTTATCTCACTTTGGCCCTTTAGAGCCTTCGTATTACTAGGAAGATGGCCTATTCACATTTACGCAGCACATTTCAGCATTGTCATTGGCAGCATTCCACTTTTCAGCATTGTCATTGCCACATTCGTACAGCTCAATATCATTCATGCCGTACTCGCTAGATGCTATGTCCTCCTCCAGCATCTGATAACCATTTGCAGCATGACATGCCCTCTTGTTAACAGGCGATTTGGGAGATTCTGAGGCGCCTGAACGTTTCCTTTGTGTATTGGGCTCTCCACCATATGCATCAGATACCTTCCCATAATGGCGATCAGTTTCCACCCCCACTTGGTTAATCTGTTTCTTAACCACCCTACAAACCGTAACATCCACCCCTTTGCATCTGAACAGATCAGCAGCATTCCACACTATATCTCTAGTGGTTACAGCATTAAACACAATTTTTGTCACTTCTTTTCCATTCACATCCGAGAAATAGCTGAGAGTCTTGATATCTCGTTTATCTATTGCTCTCAGTACAGGGGAATGGTCACAATACCTCAAAAACACCATTAAGTTAAATGACCTCTCATGGAACCCGTCCTCCGCAGCAAACAGGGGGGTGAAATAAAGGGAGAGTGGACAAACTACATTCCTTTCTGAAACTCTGTGACTAGCTCTATCCCTATCACCATGCTCTTTACCAACCGTTACCCAATCTTGATGAGCTGCAGGGTCGTATTGGCCATTATCAGTCCCCTTGTTTAATCTAACTTCCCCGCGTCCTGAAAGACCACCATTCCAGGTTTTCTCACTCCCTCTCTTTGCACTAGTTGTCGACTGTACAGTCTCTATAAATGCTTTAGCATTAGGATTAAGATTAGAGTTGACTTGTCCTTTAAATGGTCCCATGTCAGAGGCCTCAGCTGTTACTTCATGGGAGGTTGTCTTTGCCATTGTGCAGAGGAGTTTATCCACTTTATTTTCAGTGTTCGCTATCGAATTCAGCAATTTTAATGTTTCTTTTCTGTGTTGGGCATAAACCGAAGTATCTTTCATCTGTTGGGCATAGATCATTTCAGATTTTTTCTCCACTCCTTCGATTAGTTTTGTGTTTGCAGCAATTGCTGCTCTGTTAAGGGCCAAGTTCTTGTTAATAGTCACCTGGGAATCTGATGTTTTGGTGGCTAAACCGTCCAAGGTTGTTTTGTGGTCTCCAATTACCTTGGTGATTTTTTCTAAGGCGTCAGCCATCTTGGTAACTGCCATCAAATGGGTTTGCCATGTGTCTAAATCAACAAAAAACCCACCCTCCTGAGATGATAATATAGCAGATGGTTTAGTTACACCTGGAGGACCTTCTGGTTTATCCTCGCCATCATCTGAGTCAATGTCCGACAGATTAATTGATAAGTCAACTTGACTTGGCAGCCCCACCCCCGATTTGCTCATTACATGGTGCTCCACCTGTACTGTGATTTCCTTACCCCCTTTCTTCCCCGGATCAACAACCCCTATGTTTTCTATACCACCCTCATTTAGGTTACTTGCACTTATTTGGGGATTGTCACCATTTTCCAGGGGAGTGCCCTTATCGGTTGCATCCAGGGGATCGATCTCAACTACCAGTGAGTTATTTTCCACTGTTTTAGCTTTGTGTAGGAAGTCCATCAAAGTTGTTTGGGGTTTGCCTCCATTCGGCGTACTGGCCACTACTAGGTTCTCTCTGTCTTTTTTGGTGGTTTGCAAATGGTTTTTCCTAGTGCCAACCATTGTCTGGTTTCTCTGAGGACAATGGCGTTGTTAACTTTGGATGTAGCAACTCCAAATTTTGATTGTACTAATGGTGCTGAATTTCCGTCTTGATCCGCCTCTCTTGCTACACCATATAGGTGTAGGGGAGACAACAAGACTACCAGAGAACTCAGTTGCACAGTTTATGCCACACTAGCTGCACCATAAGGGTGCAGGGGTGGCAGCAAGACAGGGTGTATAGTCGGTTAGGGATGTTTCAGCCACGCTAGCCGCACCATAGGGGTACAGGGGTGACAACAAGAAATCCAAGATGAACTATATACACGGGTATATAATTTTACGGCACTCTAACCACCCTGAAGGGTGCAGTGAAGACCACAGTTAATGACGTGAATGAAAGTGAGAATGAGAGTTAGCGGGGAAATATGTGAGAGTTCCGCATCAGAGTTGAATATGGAAATAGCCTTACTTTCACCACCGTCAGCCGCCAAGAGCGTTATCCTCCACTGTCCAGCTGCCCTGCGTGCCCGAAGACGACCAAAGACACCGCCAGATACCGCCAACAGACTCTGCCGGACTCCGCTGGACAGACGCTCCCCGCTACGCT
>JAUEJF010397753.1:0-11976 GCA_032275005.1 Desmognathus adatsihi | reverse complement strand
AAATATACCCCTCCCTTAGCTGTCACTGCATTTCATCATACGTATCAGACATTTACTCAAGACGTTTACCTGGAAAACGCCTTAGCACGCTGTGCCCTCCTGGGCCGGCAGCTCTTTGTTTCCGGCTTTCTCGTCACTTCGGCGGACAGCCGCCATTTTCTTGGCTGGTGCGAGCTGCTATAGGAACTACAGTTCCCAGCAGCCCTCACCCTTTAAGTAGACGTCGTTGGCGCGTCAGTGCCGGCGCATCGGCGGCCTGATTTGAGCGGCCTGTCTGCGCCGACAGGGCCCCGGCCACCTCACGCAGCATCTGGGGTAAGTCTCCCCATGGCATCTTCTATGTCAGCTTTTAGTCCACAGGGGTTAGAAGCACTTACTTTTGGGAGGAGGTTTCTGCTATGCATTTAACATGCCCACCACCGAGTGCTCTGAACTGGGCAGAGGAAGTTCTTTTTACCACCTATAGCGCAAATCCCATCAAAGCTAACATTCACTACTCTTCCTCGATTACATTCATTACAACTAGCCACATACTCCCCCGATCTCACGTGGCATTGATTGTTCCACCGGCTGATGCACTTGCAAAAACAGCAATTAAATGTACTTTGCTTAACACGCACTCAGCAGTTAAACACTCTGCAGAGATAGCTGATTTTATCATTGAGAATGAGGTTGACTGCATGGCGCTGACGGAGACTTGGTTCCACTCAGCTACGGCACATGCTGCTCAAATGTCCACTCCAGAAAGCTATACAATTTTTCGTTCTGATAGACCTAATCCACCTGGTGGTGGTGTGGCTTTAATTGCTAATTCCCTGTTAGATATACATCAGGTCCCCGTAGAAAGCATTGAGAATTGTCAGATCTTGTTTACCAAAATACTAGTGAACCCCGATACCACAATTTCGTTAATTATCCTGTACAGACCTCCACCAAAAATGGCCTATTTTATGGATCAATTTTTAGGCATTATTTCTTCCAATTTAAAACTCACAACCAAGATGCTGATACTTGGTGATTTTAACCATGGGGCTGGGGACAATGAAGATACAGTAGGCATCCAACTATCTGAATCCCTCCTCTCAATGGGCTTTAAGCATTATCCCTCCGGCCCCACGCATATACTTGGGAATACTTTGGACTGGATTCTCTCCTACAACATTGAGATCTCTGAGCTACTGATCCTACCGTGCCCATGGTCAGATCACCACTTTATTTCTTTCACAATTGTACTCTCTGACCTCTTTAAAAAAGCTGCTCTCCCTCCTCAACCTACTCTATGTAGGAACCTGAAAGCCATAACTCCAGACCTGGTCTTAAATCATACCATTCCTAGACTCTCTTGTATTATGGACATGGATAATGTAGAAGCTATAGCCGCCAATATAAAATCTGTCTTGAATGACACAGTGGATCTCCATGCCCCACTCAAATTAAGAAACCTCAAACCTCTCTGTAAAAATAAATTTTGGTTTTCGGATACTATTGTCACGGCGAGATCCTGTAAGCGCTCAGCTGAGAAAGCGTGGAGACAGGCTCCAAGCGACATTACTAGATCTCTTTACAAACAGGCGGCTTCTGCCTACAAGTTAGCAATTACATCTGCCAAGGCCGAGTCTTTTAATGATCGCATCCTTACCGCGTCCTCAAGTTCACGTGAGCTGTTCAGGTTTGTTAAAGAGTTAGAGCGTGCTAACATCTCCTCCTCCCCTGACAATATAGATAATGACTGGTGCCAAAGGATCCAAAATGCTCTATTTGGCAAAATCAATAAACATGTCAATAACATCAACCAGAAATTAGCATCTATTAATTTTGTAAACCAAACTGCAACCTCTCCGCCTAATGCATATAACTCACCTTCCATTCCCGAATTTCACTTCTCTCCAGTATCTATTGAAGAAGTAAAGCTGGTTATAAAAAAGATGAAGCCGACCTCTTGATCAACTGACTTGCTGAACCTGTAGCCTAATGGCGGCTGAGAATTGAGTATCTACAAAATAAAACTGCACAGTTTCATTTCAGATATTTGGTGTCAATCAAAAGGGGATTCCTCTGAGTCTCAAATGAAACAATGTAAGCCTTCCTGAGTGTTCAACCCTCTAGGTGATTTTGTGCCCAATTTAAGAATTAATCTTGCTTCTTCCTGTCTGAGAGCCCGAATTCTATCTCCACCCCTGGGGTTCCTTTTCACCTCCTTGATGCCAACAAATGTTAGGAGTTTTGGATTGCTTTGGTGTACCTGCTCAAAGTGGACAGCCACTGGGTAGGTTCTATCTTTATGTTTAATCGCTGTTATATGGTGACCTACTCGCTCAGCGAGTTTTTTAATGGTGCTGCCAATATAATATAATGAGCAGGGACATGAGAGCATGTAGACAACATAGGTGGTATTACATTTAATGTAGTCCCTGATTGGGTATCTTTGTGTGTTGGCTGCATTGGGATAATCCTTGGCCTTCCTTACTGTATGTGAGCAGGTGACACATTTCCCACAGGTGTAGAAACCCTGGAGTTTGAGCCATGTCGTGGATAATGGAGTTTTACGATATAGGCTAGATGTCAAACTGTCCGCAATCGATTTAGATCTGCGGTAGGTGATAGTGGGGCAGGCCCCACTAGAGAGCCAATGTCGGGATCCCTCTGGAGAGTACTCCAATTGTTCTTTAGGATTGCTCTAATTTTATTGGAATCAACCGTGTAATCAGTTATGAAACGTCTAATGTTTTCATCAGTTGATTTTGTTTTTTTAAGTATGAGCAATTCCTGTCTTGGGGTCTGTTGTACTTTATGGGAGGTGTCATGCAGGAGCTTTTTCTGATATCCTCTAGCTTTAAAGTTAGTGTTCCAACGGGACATACATTTTGAGAAGTCTGACTCCTCTGTGTTGTTTCTTTTAATCCGAATTAACTCCCCATATGGGATGCTATTGACACATGAAGGGGGATGACAACTGTCATGTCTCAATACATTATTGGTTGCCGTAGGCTTAATGTACATTCTAGACCCCAGACAGTGGCCCATATTCACTATTTCCAGGTCCAAAAATTGGACACTGGTGTGTGAGAAATTGACCGTAAACTCCAGATTAAGAGTGTTTTGAGAGATCAGAACAAAAAACTCATCAAATTGGGACCTGGAACCTTTCCATACAATTAGCAGGTCATCAATGTATCTCCCCCAATATGCTATTGATGGTTTGTATAGCTGAAAGACATCGGCTGTAAGGTGCACCTCCTCCCACCATCCCATGAGTAAATTCACATAGGATGGTGCGAAAGAGGTGCCCATAGCAGTTCCCTGACATTGGCAAAAGTGCTCTCCATTAAACAGAAAGATATTAGAGTCTAAACAGAATTTTGTCATTTCCAATAGCATCTCACAAAACTCAGTATGGCTTGCAGAATGTTTCGATAGAAAGTACTTCAAAGCTGCCAAACCATCTGAGTGTTTGATAGAAGTGTACAATGATCGTACATCTAGGGTCACCAGAGCCCCATCTGCCTCCCAACTGATTTTAGATAATTCTTCAAGCACCATTTTCGTGTCCCTAATATGTGATGCCAATGTCAAAACTGATGGTTGGATGTGAAAGTCTACAAATTTGGAGATATTCTCTGTAAGGCTGCCTATGGAGCTCACAATGGGTCTGCCCTCCCGATCGATCACGGACTTATGTATCTTCGGTAGAAGATAGAATACAGGAGTGGTAGGGTTCTTAATTGTAAGGAAATCGCATTCCTCAGTTGTTAGTAGCGATCGTGAGTGCCAGTATGAAAGACTAGAGTCAATTGGTACTTGGTATTAATTAGTGTTTTTTGTGTTACGAAACTAGCCTGGGAAACTGGGGTATAACACTCCCTATTGTAAAGCTGACGATAGGATTCTTTTTCATAACTCTCATATATATATTTCTGGTGATGGTCTCCTGCTTCATGCTGGAAGTCAGTGTATCCATGATGTACGTCGACCCTCTCATACAGGAAAGAGATGGTCCGGGCAGGTCGTGGACGCACCAAGTCCCGGCATGGGTAAGTGGTCTGTGCATTATAAATCTAATAGGGTTTGGGCGTATAGAAGGGGGCAGATGGTGAAGCAAGAAGCAAGGGAGCACCTATGAGGAGGTACACACTCCCTGCAGAACAACAAAAAAAACAGGGAAACACATCTTGGCTTGGTATAGCGCTGGTCAAATCCAGTTTAGATGTGGCTAGATTACCCAAAACCATATTTCTATTTAGCTAAACCTATTTAAACATATTTACAATTATTTAAAACAATTAATACCATATAGACCTTTTCAGAAATCTTTTAAACTGTTTTGAACTTTTTAAAACAAGGTTACAATATTAATATTATTATAATTACTATACTATTATTGTAATTAATATTACTATTTTCAAAGCTGTGAACCAAATTTAAAAACAACAATTTTAAACTTTTCAAACTACTCTAAAATATTTATCACTTTTTGAACCTAGGTTATATCATTATATAATTTTTATTAAATTACAATTTTCAAAGCTATTAAACTTTTTCAAGCAACTGAGTACAACTGTTTAAAACTATTTTTGTAAACTCTGTTTTCTTGAATATATTATACATACAATTATAATTAGCATTTTCACAGCTTTAAACATTTAAAAAAATAATAATACTGTGAGTAATTCCTTAAGCTTGTGACATGCATTGGTGAAATGCTGTGTAAAGATGCCAAGGATTACTTGTTTACTTCAATCCTGGAAAAGTTGATTACACCTAATTCCTGAACCCAATTGTATTGTTAATCATACAATGACTCTGGATCTAGGATCGCTCCAAGTGCTGTTGCCGCTCAAAGTGTTGTGGCGTCAGAAACTGCCGGTCACGCCACAGCACTTTTGCTATGTCCTGATGAAGATGGCAACCAATGACATGGACCGCCGAAACATGTCAACATTTTTTTGATAGTTGTATTCTTCTAATATTGTTGCATTATTGCATTTCTTGTTCTTGCCGTGTTTGTTTCAAAATAATGTGTATCCTATGTGTTGTGAGGCTAACAATACAGGAACACTTGTGTTAGAACTTTAAAGAAAGTCTAGGTTCTCAATGTTCAGGTGATTGTGGATTCAATCAAATTTAAGCTAACATTTGTCTGAATTAATTATTCGCAACTGTGCTCCCACTTACCATCCCACCAGCCCCAACCCATTCTCTAGAGCACAATCTCACAAACCCCACAACCATTCACCCTCCCACTGAACTTCTCACCAGCCACCGCAAATCCACCCTTCAATCCACCATCCCACCAGGTAGATTCACCAGCCACCAAACCACCATCTCAACAGCTAGCCACCCACATACTATCTCACCAGGCCTCCAACCACCCACACATCAATCCACCTTCTTACCAGCCCCTACACACCCACACATTGGCCAGGAGATGCACCACCCATTCATCCACCAGCCCCTCACGCACCAACCACCATTACACCAACCCTCCTCCCATTGTCTCACCAGTCCTCCAGCCACTGTCTCACCAGATGTCCACCGAACCACCACCTCACCAGCCCCCATCCACCACTTCAGCAGTTTTATGGCCACCCACCCACACCATCTCACTAGATTGCAAGCCCCGACCCAACAACTCTCTCACCAGACCTCCTCCTCTGATCCACCTATGATCTCACTAGCCCCCCAGTCACCCACCCACCCATTTCACCAGGCACCCAGTCATCCATATCACCTGCACCACCACCGACGCAGCCAACCACCATCTTACCAGCCACCCCATTCTCACCTGCTCACCCACCTATCATCTCAATAGCCCGCCCATCCACACACCATCTTACCCAGCATCTCACCTCCAACCAACCATGCTCCATGTCTCCAAATATCCTTCCCTGCTATATCGAACAAATCCTACATGCAGAAACCTAATGACATTGGCCAATGCCTGTAATTGTTGGTGACAAGAAAAGATGCCTGCTTTCCAGACAGTTTTGCTCTGGGTTAACTTCTTCATTCAATCTTGTGATATCGGTGGTTCACGACTAAGTAAAAACTCTAGAAATGGGGATGTGAATTAAGAGATAACAAAGGCTAAAAGAGAAACTCGAAGCAGATAGGATAGTAAAGTGCTATGCAATGGTACACCTGCCTTTCACATTAGTCACAAATAAGCAAAAGCCTCTTTCTCTTTCAAATAAGTTAAGACCCTAACCTTGTTAGAAGTATTTTGATATTGAATGGCATTGCTATCCATCACGTTAACACAATCATAAATATTGGCAATACTTTAAAAAAAATTGGCAACATTTATCAAAGAACAAATATTTAACGTTTCCTCATTCTTTATAAAAAAAATAAATCACAGTATAATTCAGATAGTAAGTATGAGTCTCACACAGCAGCAGAAGACTGATTTCATTTAGTTAACACACAGAGGTGCGGGGAGGCCCATACATCAATCAATATAGGGCTTTGTTAGTTTGGGTTCTATTTATTCATGGCGGCGGCAACAATGCCGACCAGCAATAACACCAAAAGTTTGTTTTTTAAAATTTTATTTAATTTAATTTTTTTAAATTAAAACAGTCGGCATGGTGCTTGGTGCCTTCGGTGTCTCCGCTCTGCCTGTTTTAATTAAAAAAAAATCTTCAGATCCAAGTGAACACTGGAAAAAAGGACGGACCCTCCCCCCTCGAACTTTCGGAATTATTGCCGGTCGGCATAGCGCCGTCGGCATAAGTGCCATAAACGGTTTGTTTGTTATAAAAACTAAAATGTAATGAAACCTTTACGTTAAATGTGTCATTAAAATGTGATTTGACTAAGATCATCATTTATCATTGACGAGTTATTAAGTCTATTTACAGTATTTGACCACTTACCTTTTCCAATCATATGGGAGGAATTGTTCCAGAAACATCATAGTCTGCCCTGTACTCCTCCTAATATTTTCTGATCATACTACAGATAATATCTTATCCCAACTGTAAACTATACTTACAAATTACAAATCACTGACGAGCCTTCTTTTGTTGAGACAGATTCTCTTTCCAGGAACAAACTCCTCTCCACGTGGGGGCAGTTCTACCATTTTCTGTACTCATGGCGAATGATATAAACAGGTCAAGCTTCCATTTTAAAACAGTGACTAGTTCTATTTCACCAAATGCATTTTTGCATAGCATGCTCATGTTAAATATTGTTCTTTTCTGTCTATAGTTGACAACTACAAATTTACTATTTCATCGTGTTAGTGAGCTTTCTACATTAACTACACTATGGAGTGTGAGCGTTCATTACTAATTACATTTAAACATAGCCGATCTAGAGTGAGCAGCTGGCTCTCTACTACAGGTCTATAACATTTATCAGACCTTATTATTGAGTACTGTATCATCTAGCAGGACAGTGGATTTGTCTGTGGACTTCTTTCATATTTCACCATGTTATGGATAGCCGTCACTTTGGTGCGTGACCATTGGGGTGAGGTGGGCTAAAGCACCAAATATCCTGGCAATAGCCATGAATAGAAAGTGCACTATGCACTTCTCTAATCTTAAGAGAATGCAAACATGAGCAATAGAAAGGCTTTTGAACTTTGAGCACAAGCTCAAGATGGTTCAGGATGTTCGCATCGCATCCCCGCCGGATGCGGACCCTCCTGCCATGCCGAGTGGAGACAAGGCGCAATGTTAGTTTTTTATGTTTGATTTTGCAGGGGTTTTACCCTCTGTGGCCTTACACCCCTTCAGCGACACCTCCCTCCCCTCCCATACCACCAAACTACTTCATTTTTAAAATAATGAACTCCCATACCTGTTCTTCTTGTGGCGCGACGAGTGCCGCACTCTTGGCTCGGAGCACATCTGCCTAAATGGGTCAAGACACGTCAAATCAGGAAGTGACGTGCATGCTCCTTCACAGAGTTTAGGTAACCTCAAAAGGTGGGCTTAGAGGTTACTTTATATATTAAAATGCTAGGGCATTTTATATGTCATAGGGCCTGATTACGACTTTGTCGGTAATGTACTTTTTGCGGTAATTACTGCAAAAAGTACATTACCGTGCGGTAAGGGCTTTTGGCCAGATTATGGGGTAGGCAGTAAGTACCGCATCTACTTACCATCTACCGCTAAAAGCCCTTACCGCAAATCACCTAAAGGGTGATTACAAGAGTTATATTTGGCGGTAGGACCTGTGGTATTACCACCAAATATAACGCTTGGCCAACCCTGGCGGTAGTGCCCTGCTTCCATAAGAAGCAGGGACACAAAAAAAAAAAATTAAAAAAAATATATTTAAAAAAAATGGTTGGCGGTACATACCGCACCGGTACATACCGCCAACCGCGATCGGTAAGGGGAACTCTACCGCATTTTGCATGCAGTAGGGTACCTTTGTCGGTATGTACCGCAATGCATTACCGCATTGCGGTACTTACTGCCAATAAATCCCGTAATTGCGAGTTGTGCAATTGGCGGTGTCGTTAAGTACCAATTCGGTACTTACCGACATCCATACCGCACAACTCGTAATTAGGGCCATAATTTCATCTAAAAGGCACAAGAGCATGGTTATTAAAATATAAGCCAAAATGAATGCATTACCTGCTAAGGTAGTGCTATGAGGACTTTAGAGATTCTCATCCACCCGTTTATATATATATCTTTCTAGCAGAAAAGCAATAGAGTGATGTCCACACTTGCCAAATTAAAGTTCTAATTAGTTATTAGTGATGTCACTAATCATTTATTATATTATCATTTTTTGACAGGCTTTTATTAACCGATACCAGTGTATATATGCCTTAGTTTCTTTTGAAGCAGGGGGTTATGATAATAGGTCATGGATAAGGCACTCTATCATTTATACAGGATGCGAGAATTAAAGCTTCTCCCCTTCTATATTCAACCTTTCCCCAGCCTTTACTTTACCTCCCCATTTCCCAGAAATTTCGGGGTTATTAACAATCTCAGTCTCAATCTCAGCAATTCATGTCACAATCTCTTGCAAATAAAACAAAATGCCTTTGTTTATCAGAAGGTAAGATTATCATTTTAATTGGTGATTTTTTTGTTTATAAAGAAGAAGCCTGTTATTCAATTCTGCAGCCGATCTAATGTTTCTCTTAATAACATCATGCTTCATGTGTTTAAGATACATGATTTCAGGATTATCTAACAAAAATTAGCTTCATAACAAGAAGGATTTTGCATTTTATTTATAGAAAACACAACTGTATGTACCGTAAATATAACTAAGTATATATTTCCATGGTCCACATTTTACAAATGCGGTTGATGAGCTAGACGAAATAGTGACAGCAACGCCTTAGATTCAATAGCAGTCAGATTCTTGTTGTTGGAATCCTGCCATGTTGGGGCACAATGCAGCATCTCAGGCACGGCTTTGGCGCTGTATGCTTTTACCAAGGGGATTATTGTCCCACAATTTATTTGTGAAACATTTGTCAGATGACCCCATTTGCATCTACTTTTCATTTTTCTTCATCAATACTGACCCCAATTTAGAAGTGATGAAATTACAATGACTGTATAATGAACCACAGACTACTATTACTACAAATATGCAAAATGAATGATCAGTTCAATACTTGTGACATTCTCTTGGACTTTGCTGTTGCCTTTTGGGAACTAGCTTAAAACCAAAGTGTCATTCTTAAAAGTGTTTAAACAACGTGTAGTGGAACAAATTTTGATATATCATATACCGTGTTATCTAGCATTTGAGGAAGGTCAAATGAGAATCAGTTATACAAAAATAATCAAGAAGGCATGCTTACTTGAGCCTTCATTGGTCCCTATTCTTAAATTCAATAATTTACTTAACCTATTTCCTGTATCCATTTTGATTTGTGCCAAATTTTCCATAGGCAACCCTATAATTATTTTCAACAAACCTATGTCTGCAACATATGTAAACATTGAATGTCCTAAAATTCCCCTAGAGACCAAATCAAGGACAGATCTGATCTATTACCTTAATATATTTGTCCACTGAGTGTGGTAATACAAAAAATATGGTCCACTCATATTATTAACTTAAATGAAAGTATTAGTAAAATATTACTAAAGGATCCACCTTTAATAATACTAACTTGCGCGAGAAGTATAAGTTAAGGATTATCTAACTACTCACAGTTCTGATTTCTTGACAGATCTATCATGGTTGTTGCCTCTTGTTACAATTATATAATTGTAGCAACTGCACTTATGTGGATCATGATTAAGGTTCCCTGTTATATGGTATTTATTTTTTTGCCATTTACATCTGTATTTATCTATATTTATTTTTCTAGCATTTTTTCTGTATTTATCCATATTTATTCTTTGTTCGGTGAAAATATACCTTGTTACTAGTATTTTTCTGTTTTTACTGGAATACAAAATATCTGCTTCTTTTTAAGATATAACTAGCTAAAACAACAAAATACATTGATATAAAGCAAAGTTACAATATGTCCAGACTTGCAATACAATACTTAAATTTACTTACAATAATTAATTTTAGATAACATTCTTAATTTTACACTTGCCATGCTGTCAAAGCTATTGGCGTTGAAGGCTTGAATTTTATAGCACGAAAAGATAGCTGAAAAAGACCAGTTTTTCCGTTTTTTCCATATTTATAAATAAAGATAGAAAAAAATAAAAATAATTTCCATCTGTAATTGTCTGTAACAGTCCGTAAAACCAGAAAACTGGGAGCCTCAACTGATTACATTATCTGAAGGACTGCAGGTGCGCAAACTGATGTCATTAACTCAAAATTCTATTTTTTTAGGTCATCAAATGCAAGGCGGCTGTCATTTGGGAATGTGGCCAACCGTTTACCATTGAGCAGATTGAAGTTGCCCCACCAAAAGCTCGTGAAGTCCGTGTTAAGGTACAGGCAGCAACATCGAAATGTGTCTCTTTTATTTCTGTCTGCAACAATACCTTCCAGTGGCGCAAATAAACATATCTAACTCTCCACATCAGGTTACTCCGGTACAGTCCCAGTTAGTTTGGTGTTAAGAAGCAGAGATGTTTAAATCAAAAACAAATGATTTGTTAGTTCCCACTCAATCTACCACTAAGACTTATTCTGGGATTGCAAATAGAGCAAAACACCCCTGAATGAGAAGAGAAACTAGTTCCTGGTAGGAACCCAGAGGGCAGACAGATGCAATATGCAAGCATTTGTGTCTTATTTAGATAACAAATATCAGATAAGGATCAATGTAATTTACATAGTGGAAAAACACTATGGAAACCATACCATAAATATAATTACAGTAGTGAGAGTGCAAAATCCAAGGAAATTCCAAGGTTGCTGGGCATATACTGTATCTGTACGAAGCTGGGGTCTAATTTTACAAGCCCCTCTATCTCCATCCAAAAATGTGTCCAAAAAAATGTTATTCTTTAACAGTGCAGATGGGAAAACAAATACTTAAGTGCTTTTACATATACTTTCATGGTGTTGTAATGAGTTGTGACGCAAGCAGGGCCAAGGGTAGCAATCTGCCCTTTTAGCACATACATACACCCCAGTTCAGCGCCCTAGGCCTGCCAGATACTCCACAGAGAGATCCATCAGCTCCTTCAACCGCTCCCGGATGTTCAGCACACAGGGCACTATGGCTTGATTCTCTCCGGTATGGCGGCCCTCCCAGCCGTCTCGCATGAGCTGGAGCGGACCCTTGACCCTCCATCCATACAGGAGTTCAAAGGGGCTAAAGCCGGTTCTCTTCTTTGGCACCTCAAGGTACGCAAAAAGGAGATAATGCAGGTACTTCTCCTAGGCTGCCTTCCAAGCTTATTAGCGAATGCTAAGAGCATGCTCTTCAGAGTACCTTTGAACCTTTCACAAAGGACATTGGTCTCTGGGTGGTATGATGTCGAGGGGTTGTGTTGCACCCCACTCATGTGCCACAGTTAGTGCATCACATCACTCACGAACTGGGTCCCTCGGTCAGAA
>JAUEJF010386693.1:0-12098 GCA_032275005.1 Desmognathus adatsihi | reverse complement strand
CAATCCCACCGCTGTGCGCCCCCACTGCTGCGTGCCGCCACTGCTGCGCATCGCCACCGCTGTGCGCCGCCACCGCTGCATAATCCCACCGCTGCGCCATCCCGGGCCCACCGCTGCGCGCCGCCTTAGTAAAATTTTGAGGTCCGACTTTTTTTGGGGGGGTGGTGGAACTTTTGAGTTTCTGAATCGTTTTCATTTGATTTAGGTCAACTATGTTGCGTGCTTGTCAGCCAGCAACGCCGTTCGACCCGCACGCACTCCCACTGCCGCGTGCTCCCACCGCCGTGCGCCCTGCCCTGCCACTGCCAGTGTCACTACCATACGCCACCAACAACATGCAACACAGGGTTGCAACACAGAGGCAGTTGAGTTTGCACTGAAGCCCACCGAGTAATGGGTAGCTTTTCAAAACAGGAGCATATACCATGGTACACGTATTGGTCACATGCTGAAAAGGCGACGCACGGAATGGCATTATGCTATTTTTGCAACCGACAAGTATGTGGATAGATTCCTATGTGCCCAAATCATTGAACAACTTTTGTTTTATATCCTGTACTGGGCACTGTGCATACGTCAATTACACACGGCGTCACGGGGGTGGGAGCCGAGTCAAAGCTGGCCCAGAATAAAGCTGCGCGCTGCCACCAATGCGCAATCCCACCGCTGCGCGCCGCCGCTGGTGCACCGCCACCCCTACGCGCCGCCACCGCTGCGCGCTCCAACCGCTGCGAAACCCCACTGCTGCGCGACCCCACCGCTGCGCGACCCCACCACTACGCAATCCCACCGTTGCGCCTCCACTGTTGCACGCCCCCACTGCTGGGCAAGAAAGAAAGAAAGAAAGAATGGACACCACCAGCAGATGGTGTGTTGCTAAGGAGGGTAGGCCTGGCGTGGCCCCCCGCCATGGTGGTGGGTGAACTCAGGGCGGGTGCCATACGCTCCCGCCCCTAGGTGCCCCTCCTTGCTGTTTGTTAATCTTTGCTTGGGGCCTCACCCCCTGTTGCGCTGCTTTTCCTGCTACTGCATGCTTTCTCCCCATCCTGTATCCCAGCGCCCCGTTCGCTTCGCTCCGAAGTGCCTGGTACAACCTCGCTATTCCACACATGCTTCGCACCGCATGCCCGTGCAGCCATTTAAGCAGTGTTACTGTGTCCTGCCTGGTTATCCCAAGCTTCTGCAGGGCTTCCTTTTCGTACCCATAGACTGACCCACAGTGCCCCAGAGCAATGGGTATGTCCTCAACTTTCCATTCCTCCGCCATAAGCGCCTGCTTGAGCCGGACATGCTGCCTCTTCTTTTCCGCTCTTTTCCTCAGGGCAGCATTGTCTCTGCAGTAGCCCAGTTCCAAAATGTACACTGTGCACCTCTTTTTCAAACGTGCCAGCCTGTCTTTGGTGACATCCTTATGTTGCCACCCCTCGTCCATACCATCCACAAACATGATGTCTGGGCGCATCTTCTGCCTGATGTCTGCAGGCACTGTTGGCAGCATGTACTCAGGAATCCTACTAGTGACCTCATTCTGTTGTTCTTTGCTCAGCTCCCCCAAGCATTCCTGTCTGAGGTCCGCCACCTGAAGCCATCTACCCTTGCTCCCATTGGCTACTGCTTTGGCAACCGCTGCCACTGCCTCATTGTGCCGCTTGATGTAGCATGCAGCTAGTTTGGGGTGTGTACACCCACCCATGACATGGCCGCACCCATCTTCCCCAGTGCCATCCGAGTCTAGCACCGCTCTCATACTTTCCCCTGGCCCACGCCCGTGGCACAGCACACATTGTGGAGATGGGTAGATGGTTGGGAACATCATATGGTCCCTCTTCTGTGTTTGGAAGACTCCTGTCATGAGCATCTTCACAATGCGCCGGTCGTTGTGAGTGTACGCACCAGATGTCATGTACCCCGAGCTCAGTGCCTTGAGCCTGTTTTGTTGCGCACTGTTCATTTCTTGCATCATCTTGTAGTGCACAGCCTCCGTGTTGCTACCCCATGTCCTGAGTCGGGCATGTATTGCCGGCTTGGCCTGTGCAGGGATGACCATTACCGGCCCCCTTCCTGGCAGTCCAACGTCCTCCAGTACATACGGGCCATCAATGGGTGCCTGCTGCCCTACCTCCACAGTGATCGTCGTGTCGCTCATGCTGACGACCCTCCGACACAAGTGTGGAGGGATGGCAATCTCAATTCCACTCGCACGTGTGGCTTGCAGCTTAGCAGCCGCGTCCGCCAGGTCATTGCCCCAAACCCCCGCATGCGCCTTGACTTTCCCGATGAACGTCTCATACCCCTTCCGGTCCCTTTCAAGCACAAGCTTCACTACCTCCCTTAGGAGTTCCCTGTGCACCGACCTCGCCGTACGCATGGGCCTATGTATCTCATTCAGGACCCAGTTGAGCGCTACTTGACTGTCTGTGAGGATGCGGAGCAGTTCCGTCTCGCGGTTGTCCGAGAGAGCCGCGTAAAGCGCTGCAAGCTCAGCCCTATTAATTGTCCGGACCATGCTGTCTAAGGCTGTTGGGTCCACATAGGTGACTTTGTTTCGTTTCAGGTCCACCACTGCTGCCCCCAGTCCCACGTTGGTTCCCTCGCCAGCTGCTTCCTCCAGTCTCGAGCCGTCTGTGTAGACGAAACCCTGGCAGTCGTAGCGAAGCATTTCATCGGCAAATCGCCGAATCGCCAGCTGTGGCGGCTCCGGAACCGTACCAGTGGTGCTGTGCTGTTTTCCTGTCGGCAGCATTGCAAGACCACCTGCATCAAAGCACCTCGTAGATTTAGCCAACCCTTTGGGCCTGTTTTGTTCTTTCGATCTCATACTGTCGTTAGGTGGGCTGATGGCCAGTGCACTGTCTCCCACCGCCGCCTTGATGGCCCCTGCCAGGCTTTCGTGATCATACCACTCCTCCATTCCTTCTGGGTTGGCGATCAGCAGGAGATCGACATCCCACTTTGCACTCGTTTGCTTCGTTCTTCTCTCCCTGCCTGTGAAGTCGTCGTAGGGTATAAAGCTGAACTGTCCCTTCGGGATGCGGCAGAGGCGGTGTACTCGTGGGTGCAGGAGCCACTTTTTATAGGGCTCTGACTTCCACACCGGGTATACAAGGATGTGCAGCTGCGCCGAGTCCAGGTATGTTGATTGGACCGCATGCTTAAGTGCCCTTGCCAATTGCTCCGGGGTGTATTCTGGGTTGATTTGGGACGGGGTCAAGAACGCGGCCGAGTATGCATCATGGATGGCCCCAAAGGCCTCATCCTCTTTGTACGCACTGTAGTAGACTTGTGTTGTTTCGTGGACGTTGAGGGGGGACGCAAACCTTTCAGTGTAGATTCCCACGGTCCTGAAGGCTTGCATAAGGGCTGTGAAGGTGGCCCAGTGATTTTTTATATCCCCCCCGTATCTGACCAGTAGGTTTGCCACATCCTGTGCAAATAGGTGCTCGTCCTTCTCCAGGCCGGGTGCCCTGGCTACGCACCATCTCCTCCAAAGCTGCTGCAGCCGGTTCGGACGTACTGTGCCGACTAGGCTCCCGTCAGGCCTATAACACCTGACAATTTCAGCGGCCCCCTCTGTCTTCTCCTGCCCCGGACGTGGTCCTAACAGAAGCACAAACCGTCCAGGTGCGTGGATGGTGGTGTCGGGGTTCACTGCCACTCTACTGATGCGCGTCCTGTCAGGGTTGATGCGCTGCGGGGGCCGCCATTCCCTGGTACCCATTATGTCCCGGTCCACCAGGCTGTGCGCTGGGCGTGTCTTGGGAGCTGGCTCCTCGTTTTGTTTTTCCTCCCACAGCCTCATAAACTCCTGCAGTATTGGCTGCCACTTTCCCTCAAAGACATTGCGGGGCTCCCAGCTGTCTTCCCATCGTATGGTGTAGTACCCACGCCGGCCCGGCACCGGCGTTTTACTTTCTAGCACGTAGTTAGCTTTTTTCCACTTGCTGATGTAGGCTCCATTTCCAATCTCTGTTGCCCATCTCACCAGGAATCTTTGTTCCATCCTTCCGCAAACCAGTGGCTTATCCGTCACCGCCAGGATCTCCTCAGGTGCGGCTTGGTCACACTGCTTGGGTTCCCTGGAGATCGCTGCTGTCTTCCTGTGGTCCTTTCTATCTTTAGTGCTTCCCTCCGCCTGGAGGCTAGGGCCTGTTTGCTCTTGAGATGGGGGACACGCCTCCACCGGGGCGGACGGGAGTGCTAGGGGGATGGGTGGGGGACTCTGGGCGGACTGGGAGGCGTGGAAGTGTTCCGCCTCCCCACCACCCTCCTCTCCCTTTTTGTGGCGTTTGTTTACCGGTTGCTCCACCAGCCAGTCATCGAGTGTCGCCTTGTCACCACGCCCTTCGGAGTAGTCATATTTGTCTGCTCCAGGCCTAGTGACCCACCTTCTGCACTCAGGGAGGGGTTCCAGTGCCACCTCTCCTTCCAACACTGTTTGCGGGTCGTTGCTGAACACCCGGCTATGGAAGTTGAGTGCTCTCTTGTGCCTATCTGTCACCATCATCGGCCGACATTTCTCTGCTAGTTCAGCTTCTGATATCAGCTTACCCGTCGTCTTCTGTATGTCTGCCCATGTGTATCTTTCCAGTTGCAGGAGCGGCAGGACGTACAGTTTGATCAGGTGCTCCCTCGTGGGAGGCTGGCAGCCTTCCGGGCAGCCGTTTAGGGCCACCTCCACATTGTCCAGGAGGGCTCCCACGAAGGAGGTGCGCACTAGTTTTGAACTTCTACCATTCTCTTTCAGGGCCAGTTGGTGCCCACTTTGCATGACTGCATACATTTGCTTTAGGATGGTAGATTTACGTGTAAGTGGCCATGCAAGGTCCATGGGGAGGCCCGGCACTAGGTGCCGCCCCTGTTTCAGGAGCAGGCACCTGGTTATGTTGCCGAGCTGCCCTTCGTCCGTGAGACCCTTTAGCAAATCCTCTGCCGCCAGCGTTGCATACTGAGCCATGAGTGAGGGAACATCTAGCCCTCCCTCATCTATGGGGAGTTGAAGGGCTGCGTTAGGGGTCCCTTTCTGCAGCCTGTAGCAACCCTTGGCCAGTGCCAGCACTTTGCTAGTGAGGTCCTTCATTTGGGCCGGCGTGTATGCCATAACACAGAACCCGTACGTCAGGGCCGGGATGACGCTGGTTTTTAGCATGTGCATCCTTTGACTTTCGTTGGCAAGGCTGTGCAGCAGGTTGGCTCCCTTCTCCTTTAGTACCTTGATCACTTCCTCCCTGTGGTGTTTCCAGTCTAGCGTAGCCGTCACATGCACCCCCAGGTATCTATAGGGCTTGTCAGGTGCTAGAACTGGCACGTGTTCCCCTCCCATCTGCAGTCCCCGCAGACGCATTCCTATAGCATCTAGTCCCAGCCGCTTCCTGCCCACACTCCCTCCCATGTCACCATACGCCAAGCCCGTAATTGCGCACTTCAGTACGTTCGGTGTCAGCCCGGCATATTCAGAGAAGATTTCCACTTTTTGCAGCTGTATTTTCATGTTTTCTCTGCCTTCCTCCTGCCCTGTGAGTATGAGCAGGTCATCCGCATACGCTGATGGACTTGCCTCTGCAGGTGATTCCGCCTGCTGTCTGTCTGCGATTTTCACCCCCGCCTCCGCTGCCTTCCTCTGAACCTCCCCGTCCCGAACACAGCCATATTTGTACCCCCTGTCCCCCACCTGTAGCCACCTCAACAGGTATTCAATGTAGACCAAGAATAGGAAGGGGGATAGGGAATCCCCCTGTATGGTTCCCCTTTCAATCGGGATGTCTTTTCCTGTCCGCCCCTTTATCCTCACCCTTGTCACCGCGTTTGTGTATAGGTCTTGGATGACTGCGATGGAGTCCTCAGTGAAGCCTAGGTCCCACATGAACTGCAGCATCATGTCGTGCTCTGTGGAGTTGAAGGCCACGGTAAAGTCTATATAGGCTGCCATGATGTCTTCAGTGTACACCTGTGAGTCTTCTAAGGAGTTCAATAGAGCCCTCACTTGGCGCATAGTATCCATCTTGGCTCTGAATCCGGCTTGGCATCCGCTCAGCATCCCGAACTCCTCTGCGTAGTCTGCCATCATGGAGGACAAAACGCTTGTCCACAACTTGTATAGGTGGTTGGCCAGGCCTATGGGCCTGTAGTTGCTCACCCGGCTTGGGTCTCCCTTTTTGTAGATGAACACTGTGTAACTCTCCTTCCACTCGTCCGGTGTGTGCCCGCAGTTCCACATGAGGCAGAACAGGGCATGTATCATGCCATGCAGTGCTTCAGGCAGGTGTTTTATCAGCTCATTAGGTATGCCATCCGGGCCCGGCGCCTTCCTGTATGCCAGCCTGCGCACACATTCGTCGTATAGCTCCCTTGTCAACCTGTCTGCCATCTGTGGCATATAATTGGCCCGCTGCCTGGGGCATCTTGGGTTGAACTGGTCCGGGGGGGCCGTCCCCTTCCACTCGTTGCCGGGCGTCCAGGGGTGGTGTGGGCTACTTGTCTTTTCCCACTTGCCCTCCTTGGTAAATCCTATTGCTGGGGACATTAGGTTGGCTGTTTCCTGTGTGAATGCATCCACTATTCCCTCCTCATCTGCAACTACACCTTTCTGTGGGTGCATGATGACTGGAGCAACCTGGCTGGTCTTGGCCCCTTTGAGGGCTGCGCTGTTGTAGCGGCGTTGGTTCACCCAGTACCTCCGCTGCCACGCCGCCTTATGTTGTTTGAACCTCCTCTTCTTCTCATGCCGTTCCAGGTTTCTTATTTCATTGCACGTGTCCGTGCTGATGGTTCTCAGCTCATCCCTCCACTCCTGCAATGTTTGCCCCTCTCCAGGTGCGTTCGGGATGTCGGGGTGCGTAATGCTGCTGAGGCCTGGGTGGGTGTCTCTGTCATCTGTCATGCTGGCTGCCATATTCCTCGCCCTTTGTGCCTCCCTGCGCTTCCTCAGCAGTTTAACCAGATTCTTTCTTGGGACCTTGGGGGTGTGGGCCCGTCCCTTCCCTTCCCCCACTGTATCGCACTCAGCCTCTGCTATGTCCATCGCACTCTGTATAATGCTCACCACCCGGTCGGCCATCTCCTTGACTGCCGCCACCCTGTTCTTTTTGGTCGCTCGTCTCGCTCGGGTGCAGTTATAGAAGTGATGTGCTTTAATATCCTCCTCCATTTGTTGGGCTTTGTGAACAAGCTCTACTTCCACCCTTGCCGTGTACTGTTTCAGTTGTGCTTTTGCGATGGGAGTGACAAAGCGGGGTTTGGTATTGGGGGGGGTAAGGGGCTCACCGCCTTCTGCACCCACATGAGCAGCGGAGGGGGCTGGCCATCCTACTGCCTCTCCATTTATCCTTGTCACTAGCATGGCATGATCTGACACAGTGCTCACCACTTCGGCAGGTTGGCTCCAGTGCCTAGGGCGTCCTGCTGGGTTTGGGGCGCTGATGAGTACGTCATCAATGAAGCTGCCCCCGTGTGGCCCAACATAGGTAAATGACCCTTCCTTCCTATCCGGCCCCCCATGTGCTTGTTCAAATCCAACCGCCTTGAGCCTTGCACACGCCTTTGCAGCCCACTGCGTGCTGGCCTTGCCCGTGTTAAAGTCTGCATTCAGGTCTCCAGCTACTAGGACCAGCTCGCCCTTAGATATTGCTACCTCATTTATCTTGCAGATATATTCCATCATGTTTTGCGTTGTGGTTTCCGCGTCTTCCCCATTCACTGGCACATAGACCCCAAGCATATGCATTGGTTTGTCGCTGCCCATCCTGTCAAACTTCACGTGGCAGATGTGTCCCAATAGTTCCTTTGGCAGCTCCATTTGTTTGGGTGGACTTTGCCCGCTTGCTGCCATGTCCAGTGTCGCCGCAATTATCACCCCTGCCTTGCCTCCTGCAGCGCTGCCGCTTGCATATGTCACATATCCATCAAGAGCAGTTGCCACTGCTCTTCTTACTCCACCGTTCCTCGGCCCATGCCGGTGTTTCGTTTCTGTTAGGCTCAGGAGGTGTGGTTTTACCTGTCTGACCCGTTCACCCAGTTCCAGTGCGGAGGTGGCCAGGCCCATAGTATTCCACGTTGCGCACGTCCACCACGTGCCATCCCCCTCCTGTGTCTCCACCTCGCATGCTTGGGCCGGGTGGCCCTCATCCTTGGGGGGGGGGTCTTGGTCAGGCGGGACTGCCCGGGGGGCGGGGGGGTCTTGGGGAGGGCAGGGATGGCTGGTATGTGTTGCCCGGGGGGAAGGTGGAGGAGATGAAGGGCCTGAGTGCAATTCTTGGAGGGGGGGTGGAGGGGTGTGTGTACGAGTTGTGTGTGTTTTTTCGTTAAAGAGCTCCCTGGTCCACTCATGCGTTGCTATTAACCCTTCTACATCCTCTAGCTCTGTTAGGCCTGCCCGCACCAGCACTCCTTCCAGTGCCCCGATTGCTGCTTTGCCTCTTACTGTGGGCATGGCTTGATCCCTACTAATTTCCACCAGTAGCTTGTACACCCCCGGGTGCGCGCAGTCAGTGGGTAGGGTCCAGCAGTAGTCACTCTTTATTCTCTTCCATTGTCCGGTTATAAATCTTTGCAGGTCTCCTGTGATGTCCATATTCTCGGCATGCTCGCTCATCGTACCCATTTCCCTTGCTAGGTGCTCCACCAGGTTCTTGCCATGCATGGGCATATGGGTTGGACAGTACGCTTTGGACCTGGGGGGATACTCTCGGATGCCTTTGGTCGCGCACCTGGGGTGGAAGGCCTCTTTACATCCGGGTTCATCGCACATGGTCAGCTTGTTGTTCTTTGCGCTCCTATCCCCGCATAGTCCACAGTACTCGTAGTATCCTTGGGAGTCTGTGGTGAGGTGTGGGGGCAGGCCAATCGCGGGGTACAGGTCTGTGTGATTGGGGCATAGCCATACAGCCTTGCAGTACCCTCGTTCAGCTTGCAAGCCTGAGCACAGGTCGTGCATGTGCGCTCCACATTGCTGGGGGGCTTGGCATTTCCTTAGGCAGCCCAGTTTACCTTTGGATCCCTGTTGGTGGCACCGTTGGCATGTAGCGTCCTGACTGTTGTCTGTGGTGTTTGCAGGTACCCTGGCATCCACCTCCAGCTGTATACCATGATCTACGCTCGTAGCTTCAGGGCTAATTTCCTGCCCGCCCTTGTATCCAGGTCCACACCGTTTGGTCCATAGCGTTTTGGGGGGCATGCTCTGGGCTCTCAAAAATGGTGTTAGTTTGGCTTGGGTGCACCCCTTTACTTTAATTGCTTTCCCTTTGTATGGGGCCAGCTGCTTCTTTTGTTTCTTGGTTTTGTTCTTAGCCTTGTTTTGTGTGTGACCCTTCTGTGCCACCGTTCTGCATTCCCCCTTCACTGCCTCATCCTCAACGTGCTGTTTCTGCTCTGTTATTTCAAACACATGCGTATTTTGCCCATGTGTTGTTGTATCCGTGTTTTCACCTTTTGTTAGTTCTTTTTTGTTCCTTTTGTGCTGATGTTGTGCTGTGGGCTCAGCCGGACGAGTGCGTGTGGCGGGTTTGCATCCTGGTGGTGGTTCAGCCACAGGCACGTCTGTGATGGTTCTGCTACTGGCACTCCTATGACTTGGTGTTGTGTCTCTTGTAAGGTCTTCAGTCAGTATAGGTGCGGTCCATGGGTTCATATGGTCTGCCTTCACCATGTCTCCCACTTTGGCGGCCATCGCAAAGTGGTTGTATTCCAGTGCATGTAGTATGGAGGGTTCCGCCAACTCCGGTTGCCTAATATGGTGGATACTTGCAGGGGCCTCCAGGCGGTGATGTGGGAGCCGCTTATTGCAGTATGCATTTCC
Source organism: Desmognathus adatsihi (assembly GCA_032275005.1). Classification (NCBI taxonomy): domain Eukaryota; kingdom Metazoa; phylum Chordata; class Amphibia; order Caudata; family Plethodontidae; genus Desmognathus; species Desmognathus adatsihi. The sequence continues at coordinate 2,308 of JAUEJF010386693.1, read as the reverse complement.
CTTGGTGAGTGCATACAGGTCCCCTCTGATGCAGTCCCAGTCACAAGGCAGCAAAAGGGGCTTTGGGTTTGGGTTCATTGAGTCCAATAGGTGCCACACACCCCGGTGCTGCCTCACACATGTCATGTGGCCAAATACATCGCCATAGTTCTCCCCCCACCCAAGCAGGTACTCAGATGCTCCCTGGTTTTCTAATACTTGAGCTTTTTCCGCCCAGCCTCGGTCGCGAGGGATGGACGCAACTTTACAAAAGCAAGCTTCAACCCCACATCCATGGTAAAGCCAATGGTCTAGGACCAGCTGGCTGAAGTCACCCCTCGCCTCTGGAATGGAGGAGAAGACGCCTCCCAGGTGCATAAATGTACCCCGGTCAAATGCATTGAAATAAAGCTCACAATACTCTAATAATTCCTGGCCGTCCAACACCGACTTGCCAGCAAATGCATTAAAAGCATGTACCAGGCAAAATCGTTCTTCTTGGTGCTCAAAGTGCATACGAAAGGTCGCCATTTGGCTTGGGGAGGAGGCAGGCCCAGGGTTAGGCTCCACATCTCCTGCCCGAGCCAGCATAAGCATTACTAGTCCGCTGGGGGGGATGCAGATAGGGGGCAGGAAACGGGGTGTGTGGTAATAATTGGGGACGCGTAATCCTCTATCGCCTTGGTTGTTATCACTACCTATGCCACAAGTGACTAGCCTGTGTTCCACATGCCCTCTGCATCCGCTGGGGCAGCTGCTGAGGCATCTGCTGGGCTGTAGAGCAGCTCTTCGGCAGCTGTTGAGGCAGCTGTTCTGGATGCCACCTTTATGGTTTGCTTCCCAAATAGCCTTCACGGCTGTTATTTTTTTCTGACTGTGCAATGTGCTGTTAGGAATGCCTCTGTTACTAATAGATCCCGAGGGGTAGATGGGTGGGTTGACAGGACTGCCTGCGCAAGGCACCCCGCGCTGTGCACCTGTGATGCCCAGTCTCTTTCCTTGGCACACAAGCATGCAGCTGCAGGTGATGCTGTTCCGGCGGACTGGCACTAGTACCCTTGATTTGCTATAGTTTGGGCTGGTTGTAGTACGCTTCTGGGGGTCTGGATTGTAGGGGGTGGGACCATGCTCTGCAGGGTGGTCCACGCTCAAGGCGAAGGGAGCAATATAAGCCAATGTGCTCTGCCAATATCTTTTCATGATAGCGCCGATGCTAAAAAAAAAAAGGCGAGCAATTTTCCCTGTCACGCCTTGCCAGGTAGGGCTGCACGCTGCTGTATGACCCTGTGCTGGGACAGATCTGGGCGGGTTGCATGCAACTCTTTCCACAGGATCAGCCTGAGGGTAGATGCACCAAGGCTGCTGGGCATGTGGACATTGAGTGGGGCCAGCCTTACAGCTTGCTTGGGGCAACTGTTGGCATCTGCTGGTGGTGTGGGGCACCTTCCCCCTCCTACTTGCCTGGGAGTAGCTGATTATTGCAGCTGCCTGGCCGATCTTTGCCTCCCAGGACATGCTGCAGGGTACCAAAAGCCACCTTAACTTCGAATCATCGGCTGTTGTCACTACTTGCTCGTCGTCGCGGACGTTGCTTGCCAAACTGCGGGGACTGCATGACCGGGGCGTCGTGATCAGTGAGTTCAAACCGTTCAAAACCATGGGCGTTCGCCTGGTTGGAGCTACAGGGCAGGCGATCAACAAGCATTCAAGCCTTTTTATCATTTTCTTGTTAAGCAGGCAGTTCGGTGCTGCAGTGCAATGTCTTCTGTCGCTGGGCGCTGGCTCGAATGCCTCTCTCGTACGGCACGGGTCAGGTCGACAAGTGGCTCTGCCTAGCCGTACGTCACGATGGCAGGATTTCAAGAAGAGATCAATGGTTACCAGTGGCCTATCCGGCGCGGTGTTCAGGGGTGTCGTGGTCCTGTGCGTTTCACTTTGACTTAGTTCAAAACTGTCCGCGCACACCGCCCACGACCTGGCTGCGGCACCTTCGGCCTCAGCACACACGGTCCTGGCAGTGCCGCTGAGTAAAAGATTAGTGCTAGGAACTGCAAGGAGGGGATCGCCCTGGTAATAAGTCGGTACGTCGTCCATGATCAAGGACAGTCGCCTTTCACTGCACGAAAAGTGGGTTGTGCCCGGGATGCCGCACTCCGCGCACACCCCGCGTAGCAAACCCGTGTGCTAGTGAGAGAAGGCGATTTTACTTAAAATATTGTTGCATCATTCTTTTTTCTCACACGATACCAAAGTGGAGCCGCGAGAATACTTGTCAATCGCATAGCCAATGCGGGAAGGCACGGTGCAGGACTGCTGATGGCAGATATTG
>JAUEJF010375638.1:0-12180 GCA_032275005.1 Desmognathus adatsihi | reverse complement strand
CCGACGCTGGCGCTGTCGCACCACATGTGGACTCCGATTATCACCGAGCTGTGCAACTTGGTCACCCTTGCCGCAGCTGGGAAACTGCGCAAGACAACTGCCTTGGCGGTTAACAAATTTGCGGCGCAGAAAATATACTTCAAACTGCCCGACAACAGCATGGTGCGTCTCAAACGCAAGACCCTGACGCACAGAAAATTGCTGCATGCCTTCTCAACTCCTCAACAACAACTACTGCGTGCCGTTTTGACATTGGAAACCGTACCACAACTGCTGCTCAATCGAACCCATATCCCCCTGCTACCCCCAAAACACCCGCAACAGGTGGAAGGGGAACAGCTGCTGGTGCAACAGCGCCGCTGGCAGGCGGCGGTACAGGCTATGGCTGACCCAGCTGTAGCTGAAGAGGTCGCCAGAGCCACCAAGGCTGCAGCCACCATCACCACGGTGGAGGCCATGGACACCGACGAGCTGCCCTTGGTTCAGGCGCTCGCGAGCTGCAACCTGGCGGGGATCTCTGCACGCCCGACCAAAGAGGAGGTGGCCAGCGCCAAGCAGCTCCTTGGCGAGCTACAGAAGAAAGGCCGGCTCGCGCAGCTGGAGGAGTGGCGCCGGCTCGCAGCAGGCCGGGCACCCATCCTCTCGCCGCTCTACACAGTTAAGGGCACCCCGATCAGTGGCCTAACGGCGTCACAGCTGGAGGAGGTCATGAGCAGCCGCCACACCCCTCCTGCCGTGCTGCTCAACTTCCCGGATGACAGGTCCGAGGTTAATGACATAGAGATGACTTTCCTGCTTGGCCGCCGCACATACTTACAAGCATGGAGATATGTGCATAACCCATACATGGATAGTTCCTGCTTGCCCATGCAATTACCTTGCCCATGCGAACCTCTTGCTTGCCCATGCCCACTCAATGATACACAGTCTAAGATATGCGCACTGCCCAACAAAGCACATGGCGAGCCCAAAACAATTGAACCCATACCATGTCCAACTTGCTTATGCCACAAGGTCGGCTGCGGCAGTGGCGGCCGTGAGTTATGTGGTGTCGGCGGACAACTACGAGGGCTCCCGCACATTCAACACCACCGGCTACACAGCAGCTGGCCGCTCCCCCCCCCTCACTACCACGGACGACGGCATGCGGGCTGCCGTGGCGCTACTGACATCCACTCCCTACCGGGACCTGGCAGACAAGGAGCAAGTGGTGGCAGGTTTTGTGCAAGGGCTCAAACAGGTGCAAGAGGCTGCCAGGACGCCGGGGCCGCCCGAGACGCATACTGCCATGGAGCAGGAGGCAGACGAGAGCGACCTCGATGCGGCCCTGCTGGCTGTGCTACAGGATCCGGAGGCGAGCCTGGTGGTGCAGTCGGAAGCAGACCAGGGGGACGACTGGCTGCCCGCCAGCAAACATGCACCTGCTGCCAAGAAAGCTGCCCGCGACGCGCGCAGACGGGCAGCGCCGGGCGTTGCTCGCCGCTTGGAGACCCGCCTCGGCGACGGCAATGCCCTGAAACGCCCCCGCAGCGGTGGTGGCAACATTCGCAGCGGTGGCAATGGAGATACCAAGCCGGTAGACGAAATGGCAGATGCGTAAGGTGGGCTTGGCATAGCCCCAAAGAATTGACGCAACATCGCCTCACCCTACATTCTAAACCATATGTATGCTCCATCACTACCCACACTTGCAGCACATGCCTTATAGACGTGACTATTAGAGCGCCTTGCGGCCTCCTAATCACGTACATTTGTCAATTCGATCTTATTGCATTTTGGGAAAGAAAGGCAAAGTCAGTGCAATACAACACACCAACAAAATGGATTCCACCCGATTTTTGCCCCAGCGCCGCAAAAAGATACAAACTGATATGGCCCTCTAATGTGCATTGCTCAAGTGTACGTTCCTGCAACCAATACAATCTGAACAAGTATAAGTGGCCCAAAATTGCTCCATTCCTAGAGAGGAACGCAACCTGGCCTCGTGCACGCCAGCTCCTCATGCAATGCGGGGACATTGAACCCAACCCTGGCCCTGGCACACATGGAATCTACCATGAAACACAAGTTCTAAAGCATTGCCAAGCCCATGCATTCAACGCCTATGTGGGAAGGCGGTTTGTGACTGCCCCACAACTAATAGCCTACTGCAAACGAATAATGGATGCATATGGTGAGGGAACTTGGCTCCACATGCATACGGCGTTTGATGAAAGGTCAGGAAGCACATGTGACCCAGTCTTGAACCATTGGCTCTTATATGGGTGTGGCCAAAACATGTGCTTCTACCCGGTGGAAAGACTGCATAGGCATTACTCTGGGCCTGAAAAGAAACGCATGGTGGAAGAATGGAACATCAACTCATTTCTCCTCACCTGGGGAGAGGAATATGGAGACACATATGGTCATGCTGTCTGCCTGAAAAAGAAAGACGGTGTATGGTACTTGATAGACTCAGAGGAAAGGGGGCCCATCCCCCTCACCAGCGAAGCGCTCTGGCAGAGGCATGTACGGGGGGACTTGAGAATGCTGGTACATGGAAATGCATTCCAACACAAACAAATGCCACTCTATTGTGCCACCGCTCCAACAGAAGGGCAAAGAGCACAAACGCTAGAAGGCCCCCTACAGCCTGCGGAACTGCCCAGCACACTCACACAGAGAGACAGCTGGCCCGACCCAATACGAGCGCTAGCAGCATGGAGAGTTAGACAACAGGCTGCAAGCCATGCACCAGGAGCAACTGCCGCTCTGGGAATAGATGTGGATTACATGGAAACGTGTGCCCCTGCACAGCGTGACAGACCTTCAAGCCGCTTACGCTCCATATGCCCACGCCCCGTGAGCGCAAGCCATCTGCACACCACACTACCGGCCAAGGGTAAACACATGAATCCCTCCCCAGCGATAGTTCAACCTACCCGGCAACAAAATGCCACAGTACAACAGGAAACTAATCTACCCCCCCCACAGAGGCGGAAACGGAGAGCGCCGGAAGTCATTGAGAAAGAGAAATTTGAGAAGGCGGAAAAGAAAAGAAAGAGACAGGCTGAGTTAAATCGCATCCTGCGCGCCAATGCGCTACAGAGGCAGTGCCTTAAAAGCTTCCTAACGCGGCCACCTCAGGCAGGGCAAAGCCTGCTGATACAAACACATGAACCGAATGCAACCACGGCAACAATACACTCCAATCACAGTTGCACAACAGTGAAGCCTATGCAACAAAACGCTCAACAATGCAAAGAAACCTCACCTACCCCCTCTGCTCCTGAAACCATAAACCCTGACGCGCCTATACCGTCACACACCTCTGCCCACAAGCAGAAGCAACACCCCTCCCCCAAGATGGCAAGTGAGCCAGCGGGGGCAGTGCAGACATGCCTGCGGGTGCCATTTGGAGATGGAAGCGGAAGGACACTCAAAATTCTGGTAGTGAATGCGAGGGGATTAGCGAGTGCTGCAGGTACCCAAAACCTTGTTAGCCTCGCCCCAGGATGCGTTGGCTCAGACCTGGACCCCGATATCATTATCCTCACTGAAACCCAGCTGGTGCGCAAACAAACGCGCAAGCATGCTCTAGCCAAAGCACTCCGCCCCTATCACAAGGTGCACAGCATTTCAGAGCAAGGGGGCCCAGGACAAGGCGTCACGATGGCAGTGCGCAAAGACTGGTGGCAAAGAGATATTCTACATGTAAACGCACTCAAAGCGGGAGAGGGAGGCACCTCGCTGCACCTGACCCTGATGGAGCCGGGAAGACCAGCCTGGCATGTGGTGGGTGCGTACATCCCGCCCCGCTTCACACATGCAGAAAGAGCAGCGGTATACACAGGGATAGCAGACGTGATAAAAGCGGCGAAGGAGAGCGGGGAAGCTGTCGTAGTAGGAGGTGACTGGAATGCAGTCCTGCACGCTCGTGACAGAAGTAGCAACACCCTCAACGCGTCAGACAGGCATCACAAAGAATTTGTTAACAAAACAGGGCTGCTGCCGTTGCCCACTGCAAGACAACACACGTACCACGATATCGTGAGGGAAGCATCCAGCCGCATAGACGATGTGCTGTTCCTGCCAAGCGCAAGTGCGATCAACAAAGGACCATGCCATACAGAGAGGGTCATTAAGGCACCCGCGTGCACGCTGGACCACGACCCCCTAGAAGTGACTATGAGCACTGCCCGGCTTGGAGTGATACTGCCCCCGCCGACCTCTGATACCCCCCAACAGCGAATCAAGCTGGTGACACCCGTCAACAAAGACAAGGCCCAGGAGACAAGGCAACGCATTGCCCACGACTGCGCAACTACCATTGCTGACATCCAAAGCGCTATACGTGCCTACAAGCGGCAGGACCTGCACCCCTATCTCGCTAGAGCAGAAAACAGAGACGCTGCGGCCGTGTACAAACTGACTGAGCTGGGTGGAAGACCTGCACAACAGGCAATTGAAGAGGTGGCGACAGAAGTACACAAAGTTATTGTGCGAGCGCATGAAATAGCCCTAGAGACCTGCCCCACCAAAACAATCCGATTCGGTGGCAAGCGCTACCTCAAAGCCAGCGTGGCTGCCAACAGAGCGGGACTCATAAATGAATGCAAACTGCTGCGCATACTCACCGCGCGTGAGCGTAGCAAGGAGGAGATGGGCGACATCGCGAAGCAATGGGAGCAGAATGAAGCGAACAGGGAAAGCCGCCCAGCCCCGAAGGAAGTGCTGCAGTGCCTAGAAGACAACGACGTCGACACTGCCAGGATCAGGGCTGCCCTGATAGACAAGTTGCAGACAAGAACAGCAGAGAGGAAAAAGCTAGAGAAGGAACATGAAACACACAGTGCACAAGAAGAGCGAAAACGCCGCCAGCGGGCGTTTGAAAACGACCAAAAGCTGCTCACAAAAGCAGCCAAAACCGATCCTGACGATGAACGCCCGAAAGGGGGGCTGAAAGCACTGATTGGTCCCGATGGATGCCCCACCACCGACAAGGATGAAATACAACAAATTGTTGAAGACACATTCAGGGAGAAACAACTCCCCCCAAAAGGCATCAAGATGGGCAAATACCTGCCGGATGAAGTGCCGAGAGATGGGCCGTGGCGAGCCGAAGGCGCGGTGGATCGATACGAGATAGAAACACTAGCCTCCAATGAGCCTCGCAAGTTCCTGCATGAGTACATGGCAGACAAGATAATGTTTGATGGCTGTATAGGCACACTGAGTAGCGGCAAGGCACCCGGCCCCGATGGGGTCGTAAATGAGGTGCTGAAAATGCTACCCCAATCTGTCCAGGCACTCATCCATGACCTCTTCCTCCTTATGTGGGCCGCAGGCATCACGCCAGACGGGTGGAAGCAATCACTGACAGTCTTGATCTACAAGAATAAGGGCTCACCTTTGCAGCTTGAGTTCTACAGGCCCATAGCACTTGCCAACACCCTGTACAAACTGTGGACGAGGGCAGTGACCTGCGTCTTGTGCAAATTTGCTGAGGATAATAGAGTGCTGAGCCGCATGCAGGCAGGGTTCAGAGCCAAGCACAGCACGGTTGACCAGCTACAGCTTGTAGTGCAAGCACTTCAAGACGCGATGCTCAACCACCGCGACATATATGCCCTCCTAGTTGACTTCTCGTCGGCATTCAATATGATCAACCAAGACAAACTGCTTGTCATCATGCATGATCTGGGCTTCCCAACAGATGCAATCGAAGTTGTGAAAGACCTGTACACGAATGCTTCAACAGCTTTTCAAACTCCCTATGGCCCCACAAACCAGGTGCCAGTCCAAAGAGGCACTCTGCAAGGCGACTCCCTCTCCCCTTTCCTCTTTCTGATCTACCTTGAGCCCATCTTGCGGTGGCTACACGTCGGCTGCCGCGGCTACCAGTTCGGGGCACTGCCGGAGAAGGATCGCGCAGACTGGCATCTCAGCTCAGTGGCATATGCAGATGACCTCACTCCACTATGTTCCACACTCGCAGATCTGAAAGTGCAGGCACACAAACTCAGCGAGTGGGCAGAGTGGGCAGACATGAAAGTAAACGTGGGTAAGACAGTGGTGACGGGTGCTCTACACTCCGCTGTGGGGAGGAAAAATCAACATGGCGCAAAAGACCCCTATGATGCACATGTGCTACACCGGCAGCTGCATGGCTCCATCATCGTACAGGGCGCGCCGGTCCAATACAGACACCCTAAAGACCCCTTCACACTACTCGGGGTCACCCTCACCCTCGACCTCAACTGGAAGCCCCAAGTTCAAGCGGTCAAAGCAAAGGCACGAGCAAAGATCAGCAACATAAACAAGACAGGAGCCTCACCCGCACAGCGGTTGTGGATGATTGAAATGTGCGCGCGGTCAATCCTGACGTATGCAATGCCCATCTCTCCCTACACAACGAATGACGTGGATGAGTTGGACAGAGTGCTCAGAGCAGGCATAAAGAACGTGTTGGGACAACGCAAAGGCACGGGCAGCGCGCTGATACATGAGGATAAAGAGACTTTTGGGCTAGGCTGCCCCTCACTCATGGTGGACTATGCACAAATAGGGACGCAAACCTTAGTGAGGGCCGTTAGAGACCAAGGAGTGCTGGGTGCGATAAGCAGGGCGGTGGTGCAGCAACAATATGACAAACTGTGGGCCAGCGGGGAGGATGCGCTACCCCAGACGGCAAAATATACTATGCGCATGCGCCAACTCACCCTAGCCCAAGGAATGGGGCTGGCGGTGCTAAAAGACGGCGAGCCCTGCTGGGAACTCCTGCAGGTGCCCCTGCTTGCCACCGTTGACGAGGCCCTCACAGGTGCACACCAAGGGTGGAAGGACATGCACCTGGCTGAGTACATCCTGCCTCTGTGCAGCCTTGGCCTCCAGCACCTTCATCAGGTGGTAGAGATTGAAAACAAAGACAGAGTTATCGGGATACAGGAACTGGCACGTAGGTTCCCTAGTGCAGCGGCTAAACACAAGCAGGCAATCGTGGTGCTTGCAACGGTGCTGCACGCAGATCCCAGCCTACCACCTCCCAAAAACATAGGAAGTCTGCCCTACAAAAGCGTACAAAACGCCGCAGATAGGACACTCCACCCCGCTCACCTCGACACGCTGGCAGCAGCCCTCAACAAATCGGACAGGCGGCCTTTGGCGAGCGTCCTTGCTGAACCTCTCACTCGCTACTATAGCAAGCGCACTGCCGAAATCCCTTTGGAAGCAGCGGCCATCCTTGCCAAAGGAAAGGGCGGGGAGAGCAGTGATGGGGAACAATCCCCGCCGGCATCGCGAGCCGCAGGCAAGCGCAAGACGAGAAGCAGCGGGAAACGGAAATTTATGGGCAAGCCCAACACAGAAAAGGGAAAACGCTATGCTATTGAAGCTAGACCGGTAAGCGACTATGCGGCAACGACAATGGTCGACAGGAGAGACGAAGTCTATGCCAAGTGGTGCAAAGGGTGCCGACACGGCACGCCACACGCACGTGTCGGAGAAGAGCACGTGAGTGCAGCTAGAGAGACGCTTGGCGTGACCTGCGCTGACCAAGCTTTTGAGCTTGAATGCTTGGGACACCACTGCAAGAAAAATGGTCAAGACCAGTTCTTGGTACACTGGGCGCCGCGATGCTTTGAAGAATGGATGGTCGCAGAATATGAAGCGTTGGGATACGTGGTTGACTGGAAAACACCATATGATCAGAACGAACATGGAGAATACGACATTCCCTGTCAGCGCTGCAGAGGTCGTGATGGTGATGGAGACAAAGGTGATATCCTGCTATGCGATGGATGCCACCGAGGATACCACTCAGCATGCGAGTCCCTGCCGCTAGTGCCGGATGGGGACTGGCACTGCGCTCAGTGCCAAGCTCACCTGGATGGAGGCGGGAATGAGGAAACCCTGAAAACAGAAACGCATGCACAACGAACGAAATTGTGGTGGGTCAAATTCCAGCCGTCGCTGGAACCCGAAGCTGAGCTTGTGACTAGTGGGCTGAGCCGAGATATTGAGAGATATTGGGCGGCACAGCGGGAGTCCGAGCGCCGGCATCAGGGCCGCCCGTCGAAACCGCGTCAGGACGAAGGGCTCACCAACCTGCAGCGGCAGGGCATCAATACAAGGACAAAACAAAGGTACAACACGACGCTGGGCGAGCAGATTCGCAAAATGCTGGTCATACACAGTGACCCAACCAACCCCCACCTAGATGTACAGCCCACGGGGAAATACACCATTGAGATTAGACAAACTGAACAGTTTAAGAAGAATGCAAAGAAAGGCTCTCACACCTGCTACGAGTCAGCAGGCGAGGCAGAGCTGGCGTGCATATATGACCCTCGGGGTCACATAGTCGGCACCATGGCCCTAGATAGGCTGGCGCAACTGAAGTATGCTTTCGAAGCAACACGCGCCGGGCGCCCCGACCTCTTCGCAGACTTCAATGCCGGGGATTTTGCCACGGAAATGGCACTTCTCCTGCAACGGTACAGGCCAGGCGCAAGAATATGCAAGGGGAAGGAGGTTAAGATTCAAAACCACTGGGCAGTGCCTAGAAGCGTGATGATGGCATGGCAGCGGGCCCTAGGTCTGCAAAAAGAACGGTTTGCCAGCCCCCTCAACTTTAGCCCGGAGCTGGGGAGGTACTGGAGCGTGCACAAACGCGACCAACTGTTTGGAGCGGCACACGACTCGTTTGGATGGTGGTGGACAGGCTGCTCGGAAGCCAACCCCGAATACGAACATGACGACATGTACAGGGCATTGAGGTGGGCGGTGCACTCCGCCCTGCGCGATAGCGGCACACCTGTACTCACAATGCTGGTCCTACCCGCATGGGACGAGAACAGCAACACGTCATACAACAGGTGGCTCCAAGACTGCCCCGATATAGCACAAGTCATGATGAGGGTACCGAAGAAAGCATTCAAATTTGTCAAGCCAACCCAGTGGGAAGACAAGGATAGGCTGGCGGGCAACCCCAAATGGGATGTTAACTTTGTGATAGTAGCTAATGAAAAGGGCTTTGATGAGTTCTATAAGCTAGGCACGCACGCCGCACGTGGCGCCTTCTGCGATACGATGGCGGCAGCCCTAACAGAACTAGGGGCGAGCGCCACGCCCGCAGATGTCATGGGTTATTGGGAGCTACCCCACAACTGGAAACCCAATGATGCCAAGGCACGGAGAGTAATCCAAGAAAGCACAGACAAAATGGAACTGAGCTGCCCCAAGGACCTGCGCAAGGCCAAGGCAGATGACAGGAGTGGAGGGATGAAGCTGACAGGCACCTCCCCACCCACTGCAACGCAACTACAGACCGCCTACCCCGCAACTAGCAAGCTACTGCTCAACTGGAAAGAAGGGGTGTACACAGATGGCTCTGATATGAAAGAAGGGCGGGGCAAAACTGCCATCCACCACACAGGCGCAGCGGTGTACATCCCTGACCGCTCAAGTGGACTAAAGGGCAAAACAGTGACAATTGACACCTGTGCCACAGGCTATAACAATACGATCACGAGGGCGGAACTCGTGGCACTGCTCGTGGCACTTAGACAGGGGACACACACCTGGGTGGGCACAGACAGTATGGCCGCCATCAGGTCGGTGGGGAACATGATCACGAGGCCCCACGTGCTGGACGAGCACAAGCACCGAGAGCTGCTCCTCGAAATCGCGGAAGAGTTCCGTCACAGGCTGTCGCCGCTGCACATCTACAAAATAAAAAGCCATAGTGGAGTGATAGGGAACGAACTGGCCGACCTGGGCGCCAAGAGGGCCGCACAGGGCGACTGTGATGTCTCCATCCCTGCGGGTGCCCAATCCCACCGGGGCGAACATTGGGTCGCGGAAAGGAAATCGGAACCAATAGGTGGCTCTCAAAAGAAGAGGGAGACCATCAGCCACCTGTCCAACCTGACGGACCACCTGAAAACACTGAGTCACAAGCGGCATCGACTGGGTGCCGCCAAGACCGACACATATTACTACCAAGCGTGGCAATCGATCTCGCAACAAGTCACACCTCCAAGCGACGGTAATAAAGAAGTGAAAGTCCTGCCCGACATAAGCAATCACGCCTGGAAAAGTAAGGAGGTGACCTTCGCCGACCGGAAGTACTGGCTACAAGCGAGATATGGTGGGCTGTGGACCCAAAAGCTGGCAGAGCGGTATGGCTACTCCGATAGCGACAAGTGTCTCCTCTGCGGGCAACCTGACAGCGCGATGCACGCGCTCAGTGGATGCCCGGCCATGAATGCTCTTGTAACGGAACGCCACAATGGAGCTGCGAGAATACTTGTCAAATACGTCTCCAATGCGGGGAGGCATGGAGCAGGACTCCTGATGGCGGACATTGGCAGCCGGGAGAAACAGTCGGCAGCCGGCATCGATTACAAGGGGGCATCGGTCCCTGCACACCTCCTGCCTGAGGGGTGGAGCTGCGATATGAGACAGGAGGCCCGCCGGAAGTACAAACCCGATGCGTTGTTTGAGCTGAAGAATAGAAGGGGAGAGAAGGTGCTCCACATAGTGGAGATTAAGTACTGCAGAGATACGGAAAGGCAAAAACAAGAGGAAAGGGCAAAGCATCAACACGATAAAATAGAGGCACACTTGAGAGAGGCAGGACACAAAGTAATACGCAGCACCATTTTGCTGGGAGTGTTTGGCACGATGTACACCGATGCCCTGCACACATTGATGGAGCTTGGGCTTGATCAGAAAACTGCCAAAAAGGCGCTGCAGGAGGTGCACATCTTCACAGTGAAACAGATACGCGCCCTTATAGTATGCAGGAGAAAAGCAGAAATGAGGATGCGTGGAACCTCAGGCGAGGCAGCTCAAAGGGCAGATGGCCCGAAGATAGGCAGTGCGCAGGGCAACCAGGTGGAAGAGAGGCATGGAACGACACAACACAAAGCCAAGAGAAAAGCGAGCGGAGTGACTACGTCGGGGCTCCACCTCCAGAAGCGACAAGCTTGTGGACAGCGAAGGGCAGACGGCTCAAATGATGGCAGAAACACGGGTCGCAAGTGGCCAAGGCAGCTCGCGGCAAGAGCCGTTGGACGAGCGGCAAAGCGGCAGCGGGTAGCTGCAGCAATGGAAAGTGCTGCAAGGCAAGGGCCGAGGGTGACCACAGAGCCAGCAAAGACGAAGATGACAACGGCAAAGGCCGCGCCAGTGGCACCTAGAAGGACGAGAAAGAGAGGCCCCGCGCGGTGGCCCAGCTAACATGCGGGGGAGGGGTGGGTAGGGTGGGCGGGGATGCGGGCTTGGAGGATTTGGGGCAGTGGCCTGGGCGGCAACCCCGCCCTGAACCCTTTTCTCTCCATGCTTTATTTTCGCGTTCATTTCTACTGCTCCTCCCCTTTGCTATTTTGTATTTCCCATGGTAGGGCGTCGGGGCAGTAAGGCCGCTTTGGCCTGGCCTGACTCATGCTCCTTCCTTAAGCTACGATGAGTGAACCTCACTCGCTCTCTGTAATACTTCACTTCACTTCACGGAGCGATTTTGTAGAGGCGCTGCGCACGATGCTGGAAGAAGCAGACGTTGCACCACGCCTCTTCTTTGAGCAACGGCGAGACATGCATGGGCGACCCTGTGCCAGCGAGCCGTGGACAGGCAAGATGTTTTATGAACTCCAGGTGGGCGATGTCCTGTGCACCATGGTATGCACCAATCAGCTCGTCCCAACCAGCCCACCGCTCGCAAGTTGATGCTCGCAGACATGACTCTTCTACCGACATGGTTGTCTACTTCAGGCTCCAAGAAGTCGTCAGCCAGCTTGGTATCGCATGGAATATGCAAGGTGTTCGTGCGGTTCTAGCAGCAGACATGCACTAAAAGTATCTGCACACGCGGATGCCTTTGCATAAGCATGCGGTAGGCATCGCAGCCACCTAACGCTTGCGTTAGCCTACCTAACGCAAGCATTCAACAGCTGTGACGCCTACTCCATGCTTGTGTAAAGACATGCGGGTAGGGGGAAGGTGGCATTCACTCTGCACAAGTCATGCTCGTGGCCTAAATCTTTACTCCCTAGTTGAATTTAATCCATAGAATATGTTCATTCCCTGAATTCTATTCCTTTTGCCCACATGTTCCTACTATATTAAAAAACAGCTTTGAACTAAATGCTGACCCTAAAACCGTGTGCCCTTGTACATGCTTGATGTTAAAAGTTCTTT
>JAUEJF010364573.1:0-12195 GCA_032275005.1 Desmognathus adatsihi | reverse complement strand
CCAGGACATAACGCTTAGGACCTGCTGCACAATCTGGAAAGCAAAATTCAAAAGAGGCCCTAGATACTCCTGGAAGTGGGCTAAATCCCCAGTGGCCCAGCGACAGCGGCGATATATCCACACCTCGAAACTGGCTATCCCCAAATTTCGCAAAACCAGGAAAGGAGGACGTACTATCGTGTGTGAAGGGGGTAGACTATGGAATTTGGTCCCCCCTCACATTTAGGCCTTACCTTCCTATTCAAGCTTCCGGCTCGCTTTGAAAACCCACCTGCTTAATACCCAGGCCAGCAACTTTCCTCCCTCGGAAACGCCTCCGAGGATACAGAATATCACCAAGTCAAGACCTATCATTAGGCCTGCTCCGCTGCCCGGCAACTTGCTTTCCAGCTCGGAGGGGAACCATCAGGCATTGTCAATCCAGAGAAGGTCGAGCACCAGGCCCCAGACCATCTGGGGCTTGACCTCTCCTCCACTGCCCACCAGGAACAATCCGGTGTTGATGAGAAGAGCAGCCGAATCCAAGATTAAAAATCTCAGCGTTGGAGGGACCTACAGACCTCGCAAACTTTAAACTCTCCTGACGCCCTCGTCAGTTTTAATGACTCCTATTGTTTTTATTCTCTGTTGTTTGTTGTTCATCACGTGTGCACTGAATGTTCACAGCGGTTAGAAACCCTTTGGGGTATAATCGCTATACAAAAAAGTTCTTAAATAAATAAAATAAATAAATAAATAATCCAACATCAAAGAAAAATGATTATCGAGAGTCAAAACCAAGGGGACCTCTCACATCTGAGGAAAGAGAACGCAGAATAAAATTGGGATTGTGTTTATACTGTGGTCAGAGAGGACATTTACTCAGGGAATGTCCCTTAACCAAGAAAACCAATTCCCCCTCCGTATCCGTGAAAGTGGCCATGCAGGAAAACGTGGAACCTAAAGGTCTGGCTAATTCGGCCCCACAGGCGGAAAACTAGAAAGCTCGAACTTCGGTAGAAGGGGAAATTCGAGCTCGATTCCTTTACCCTTCAATAGTCTGGCAACACTCACTGGTGATCATTTGGAGGTGGAGGTAGAGTTATTGAACATCACCCCTAATCGTCTGAAATTATTAATCGATTGTGGGGCTCCTTACAATTACATGGACGAGGAGTTAGCGAAGGAACTGAATGTCCACCTCTTGAAGAAGGAAACCCCTGTGATAGTGCGGAGCGTTGATGGGAGCATCATCCGTTCTGGCGCTGTGGTAGAGAAGACAGAACAAGTAATAATGGTCATGGGAAGACATGCCGAATCAATTGAATTCGATATAATCCAAACTCCAAGATACCGCCTCATTGTGGGTATGGCGTGGTTAAAATTGCACAACCCCCGCATAGACTGGCAACTTCGCACACTTACCTTCGAGCCAACAGTGTGCACTCCCTGTGGCCTGCTGAGATCAGAAACCGTCCATGCCCTACCAGAAACCCTGAACGGTGAGAAATCCATCCATTTGTTGGAAATTCCAGCATGTTACCAAGAATTCACCGATGTTTTTGACCCTATTGAGGCTGAGGAACTACCGCCTCATCGACAATACGACTGTGCCATTGAGTTAATACCTAACAAACCTATACCGCATGGTAAGATATATTCCCTATCCCCGAAGGAACAAGAAGTGTTGAAAGAGTACATTGAGACGTCATTGAAAAAAGGATTTATTCGTCCATCTAAATCCCCAGCCGGGGCGCCGATATTCTTTGTGGAGAAGAAGGGAGGAGAATTAAGACCGTGTGTTGATTATGGAGAACTTAATGATATTACCATCAAAAATAGATACCCCCTCCCTCTCATTCCTGATTTAATCGATCAAGCCAAAGAAGCCAAGATTTTTACGAAACTCGACTCTTTGCGGGGCGTACAACCTCATCCGCATTCGCGCTGGCGACGAATGGAAAACTGCATTTAAGTCAAAGTATGGGCATTTCGAGTACCTGGTGATGCCTTTCGGACTCTGCAATGCACCAGCCTCATTCCAGTATTTTGTCAACGATATATTCCAGGATGTACTTGGAAGATATGTGTCCATATACCTCGACGACATATTGATCTATTCCAAACGTGAAGAAGAGCACGAAGAACACGTCCGAGAAGTGCTGTGCAGGCTCCGACAGAATCGATTGTATGCCAAGCTTGAAAAATGTCAATTTCACGAAACCCAGGTGGAATATTTGGGGCATGTGCTGAGCCCTGGAAAGATCGAAATGGATCAAGGCAAAATCTCGGCCGTAATGCAGTGGCCTAGACCCAAGAACGTAAAGGATATTCAGAGATTCATTGGATTTGCAAATTACTATCGACGGTTTATTCCCAAATTCTCTGAGCTGGTGAAGCCCTTGACCGATTTGACTCGTAAAAATACTACTTTCGCTTGGACCGAGAGACAGGAAGAGGCCATGAAGGAACTGAAGCAGTTATTCTGCACCGCGCCAATACTCCTACACGCCGATCCCAAAAAACCCTACCGATTGGAGGCGGATGCTTCGAACCAAGCTCTGGGAGCTGTCTTATCCCAACGAGATGCCAACGGGAGACTCCACCCTGTGGCGTACTTCTCAAAAACCATGTTACCAGCCGAACAAAACTACACCATTTTAGAAAAAGAACTGTTGGCCATCAAAGAAGCATTATCCCACTGGAGGCATTATCTAGAAGGAACCCGAACCCCGATTGAGATCCTCACAGACCATCAAAATCTGGTTCATCTGAAGAATGCTCACTGTAAGAACGCCCGACATGCTCGATGGTCGCTGTTTTTCAGCAGGTTTAACATGCAAATTACCTTCAGACCTGGCATATATAACTCCAAAGCCGACGCGCTGTCCCGGCTACCTGTTGGATCAACTAAAGAACCCGCCAGAGACCCTGTTCCAATTCTATCTTCAACACAGTTCACCAGAATTCGGGAAACCGAAGATCCAACCGTGGCTTTGTCCGATTGGGACGACTGGGTGCCAGAGTTCAATGAAGAGGAACGAGAAGCGCTGCTTCACTCTGGAGTCGCGATGGAACTGGACGATCTCGGAAGGTGGACACACAATGGAAAAATTTTGGTACCTGAGACATTTCGGAACCAAGTGCTACGATGGGTTCACGACGACCCCTCCGCTGGGCATCTGGGAGTAGAGAAAACAAAAGAGTTATTTACTAGGATGTTTTGGTGGCCAGATTGGAGGGGGTCTATTAACCGCTATGTGACAGAATGCCCGGTATGTGCTCAATCGAAGGCTTCCCATGAAAAACCCGCTGGTTACTTGAAACCTTTGGAAACGCCTCCCGGCCCTTGGCATTCCATTGCCATGGATTTCATTCCTGAATTACCCTCCTCCATGGGTAAGACAGTTATCTGGGTGACCGTCGACTTGTTTTCAAAAATGGCGCATTTTGTAGCTCTACCCAAACTCCCATCTGCGAGTGAATTGGTGAACCTATTCGTGGAACACATCTACAAGTACCATGGCCTCCCGGCCAAGATTGTCTCTGATCGAGGGCCCCAATTTGTAGCCAATTTTTGGAAAGAGATCTTATCCCTTTGGGATATTCAGTCAGCACCATCCACGGCGTACCATCCCCAAACCGATGGTCAAGCAGAGCGGACCAACCAAACCCTGGAGCAATATATCCGATGTTACACCCTCGAAAACAAGAGAAATTGGGCTAAACTACTTCCTATGGCAGAATTTGCCTTCAATAATGCTTACCACTCCTCGATCAAGATGAGCCCGTTCGAATGTGTCTACGGCTTGAATCCCCGACTGATTCCATCGATCGATTCCCACTCGACAACGCAACTAAAGGTACCAGCAGTAAAACATACCACAGAGAAGATTGGTAAAATCCAAGCTATGGCCGAACACTGCTTAAAAGAAGCCAAAAAGACCTATGAAATCCAAGCCAATAAGAAACGGAGGGAGGCCCCTCCATACAAGGAAGGGGATTATGTGTGGTTGTCCACCAGAAACCTGGAGTTGTCCGGTTACATCAGAAAGTTTAAACCCAGGTTTGTGGGACCTTTCAAGATCCTCAAGAAACTTTCCAAATTGAACATGAAGCTAAAACTCCCCACTACCTGGAAAATACATAATGTGTTCCATGTGTCCCTTCTCAAAAAAGCCACCATTACCACTCGTCTGACAAAGAAGACCTTGAGACTGAACTACTTTGAATGTGAAGCAGATAGAATCTTGCAATCTCGGACAAGAGAGGGGAAAACAGAATATTTGGTCTCCTGGAAAAATTGCTCCTCCAAAGAAAACTCATGGGAGGAAGCGGTATTTGTGGACAACAAACTTATTAAACAATTTTTGGAAGGGGGTTCTGAAGAGGGGGAAAGTGTTACGAATGCACCAACCAAAATATCTCGCTGTCAGTAAAATATTTCAGCTCCCCCGTCCCTAGCCCTCTGTTCCTTGAGCTGAGGCTGACTTGGAACCCTTTATTTTACCTTTTGGACAATCTAATTAATTACTAGTAAATTCCCCATACTTAATGTGGCGAGTTCGCCCTGTGCCTTCACCTGAGCCTGAAACATCTTGCATTCACAATAAAAGGAAGCCATGCCAAATCTCGCCATAAGAATGTCCCTCGACTCGCGCCGTACTCACCCAGCGTCACCAGTAACCATGGCGACTGGGTCGGTGTGCGAGTCTGTGAACTCCTGACCTCAGCAACGATCTTTGTCGCTTTTGCTACGAAGTCTTCAACCTGACAGGACGCTTCTATCCCGATCTCCCTTCAGCAACCAGATTCCTCAAAGCTTCACTTCAGAGCAAGTCATCCCTAGCTATCTGGTGAGACCGTCCTTGTTCTGCGCTCCGCAGCCGCTTGTTTTTCGGTGACCTCCCTGGGATTGTGGTCCGGGCCCGGACCCACCTCAGGTGTCACACTCGGTCGCGCGTGGCCTCGTCTCTGGGGAGACGGGCCCGCTCGTGTGGACTTCCTGAACTAACCTTCGCCTGCTTCCACCAAGACACTGCTCGCATCTTGTCTCTGTCATTGACTGCTCGTGCGCGCTGCGCGCTCCTCAGCCACTGCTTTCCCTCTAGGGCTTCTCTGAGGCGGCAGCCGCGCGTGAGTAGCATTCCCGCCACTGAGGCTGCGCTCCTCGCGGCTCATGAACATATTATCTCAGTACTAGGAACACTTCCAGAGCGTAGCAGTCCCGCCACTGTGGCTGCTTCACCCGCGGTCTTGTGACTATATTTACTCCGTACGAGGAACACTCCCTCTGCTACCGACCCTGGACTAGAAGCCTTCCTTCTGCTCCTTTTAATATCACGATTCACCTCTGACGCCCCGCGGTGTCAGTCAGGCACATCGCTAACATCTTGAGAAAACGACGTGGCCGTGGGACCAGAGAGTTCGTCCACGGATATTCGACTGACCTGCTGAACTCATTTGAAGGTTGGTGGACGCCCACTTCCGTCCATCTTTCCTCGACTGCTGTACAACATCTTCTGGATGAATCACTCCGTATCCTTTACTTTGATAATTACCTTGTAATATATGCATTTTCTTCCACTGTTAATGTGACTTTTGCATTATCATAAACTTTCATCCTTAATTGATACCACTTACAGTTTGAGAGTCACTTGAAGGATCGTACTACAGATAATACCTGAACCCGGCACCGCCCCTGCACAGGTAATAGCCCGTTTCTCAGAGTGGTCTTCTGAAGAATATTTTCTGGAGTTGGTTACTGTGTGGGGGATACTGAGGACTTTTCCTGTCTTACAGGCTTACGAACCTTCGCATCTGGAAGGGTCTAGGCCTTTGGAACATCTGGCGGTGCCGGCGAGGTTCACTGGAGTGTGGGCCTCGCTGTCATCATCCCTAACATCAGGTCCTGGAGAAGCTGACATCACCAAGCTCCGTGTATCCTTTATTGGTGATGCTGTAGTAACTAAACCACCCTACCTTGAGCATACTGTAATTACTCTAGTCTGACAGATAGCAAAAGCCTAATTGGATCTCCCTGACCTGATGGAAGCGATGATTGAGAAAATCAATCAGACTCTAATGGACTTGAGGGTAGACCTGGAGGAGAGCAGAAAACAGACAGCTACCCTTCAAGAAACGGTCAATGAACTACAGACCACCATGGGGGGGTTGGGTCGGCCCAGTTCAGAACAACCTTCTCCCTCCCCTGCTAGAATGCCGCGGTTGCATCGAGATGAGGAAGATGAGGAAAACTATGCCACCGGAATTAATCTAAAAATTGCACCACCAGACCGCTTTGCGGGGAATCCCAAACAGTTTAAGGCCTTCCTCACACAATGCCATTTGCATTTCAAAGCCAAGGAAAATCAATTCCGGAAGGAAGAAGCTAAAATATTATTTATCATCTCTAACCTGAGTGGAGACGCCTTGGCCTGGGCTTCGCCCTTGCTAGATAAAGACTCTTTGCTCTTACGAAATTACGAAGCATTCCTACAGGAATTCAAAAGACTGTTCGAATTTCGACAAGCTGACCAAGTAAAAAAGGCTGAACTCCTGACCATCAAGCAAGGGACTTCCGAATTAACCACGTACATTTCAAAATTCAACCAACTAATATTGGAGTTAGATTGGCCGGAAGAGGCCCAATTACCGATATTCCTGATGGGTTTGAGAGATGAAATTAAGGACTCCCTCCAATATGTCTTTCCACAACCAGCTAGCGTTCGGGAACTGATGGATCTGGCCATCCAAATTGACCAGAGACGAAGTGAAAGAAAATCAGAAAGTAGAAGAGTTGAGTTTAGACGCAGTATTGGTATAGACCGGAATATGGGGTCCGCTAGTCAATATTCCACTGGGAATGCGGAATACAAGAAGACCGAGAATCGGGAATCTAAGCCAAGGGGACCCCTGTCCACAGAAGAACGGGAACGTCGAAGAAAATTGGGATTGTGTTTATACTGTGGGCAGAGAGGGCATTTACTCAGAGAATGCCCCTTAACCAAGAAATCCAATTCTTCCTCTGTATCCGTGAAAGTGGCCATGCAGGAAAATGTGGAACCTAAAGAGTTTGCTAAATCGGCTCCACAGGCGGAAAACTAGAAAGCTCGAACTTTGGTAGAAGGGGAAATTCGAGCTTTATTCCTTTACCCTTCAATAGTCTGGCAACTCTCACTGGTGATCATTTAGAGGTGGAAGTAGAGTTATTGAACATCACCTCTAATCGTCTGAAATTACTAATCGATTGTGGGGCTCCTTACAATTACATGGATGAGGAGTTAGCGAAGGAACTGAGTGTCCACCTCTTGAAAAAGGAAACTCCGGTGATAGTGCGGAGCGTTGATGGGAGCATTATCCGTTCTGGCGCTGTGGTAGAGAAGACAGAACAAGTAATAATGGTCATGGGAAGACATGCCGAATCAATTGAATTCGATATAATCCAAACTCCAAGATACCGCCTCATTGTGGGTATGGCGTGGTTAAAATTGCACAACCCCCGCATAGACTGGCAACTTCGCACACTTACCTTCGAGCCAACAGTGTGCACTCCCTGTGGCCTGCTGAGATCAGAAACCGTCCATGCCCTACCAGAAACCCTGAACGGTGAGAAATCCATCCATTTGTTGGAAATTCCAGCATGTTACCAAGAATTCACCGATGTTTTTGACCCTATTGAGGCTGAGGAACTACCGCCTCATCGACAATACGACTGTGCCATTGAGTTAATACCTAACAAACCTATACCGCATGGTAAGATATATTCCCTATCCCCGAAGGAACAAGAAGTGTTGAAAGAGTACATTGAGACGTCATTGAAAAAAGGATTTATTCGTCCATCTAAATCCCCAGCCGGGGCGCCGATATTCTTTGTGGAGAAGAAGGGAGGAGAATTAAGACCGTGTGTTGATTATGGAGAACTTAATGATATTACCATCAAAAATAGATACCCCCTCCCTCTCATTCCTGATTTAATCGATCAAGCCAAAGAAGCCAAGATTTTTACGAAACTCGACTCTTTGCGGGGCGTACAACCTCATCCGCATTCGCGCTGGCGACGAATGGAAAACTGCATTTAAGTCAAAGTATGGGCATTTCGAGTACCTGGTGATGCCTTTCGGACTCTGCAATGCACCAGCCTCATTCCAGTATTTTGTCAACGATATATTCCAGGATGTACTTGGAAGATATGTGTCCATATACCTCGACGACATATTGATCTATTCCAAACGTGAAGAAGAGCACGAAGAACACGTCCGAGAAGTGCTGTGCAGGCTCCGACAGAATCGATTGTATGCCAAGCTTGAAAAATGTCAATTTCACGAAACCCAGGTGGAATATTTGGGGCATGTGCTGAGCCCTGGAAAGATCGAAATGGATCAAGGCAAAATCTCGGCCGTAATGCAGTGGCCTAGACCCAAGAACGTAAAGGATATTCAGAGATTCATTGGATTTGCAAATTACTATCGACGGTTTATTCCCAAATTCTCTGAGCTGGTGAAGCCCTTGACCGATTTGACTCGTAAAAATACTACTTTCGCTTGGACCGAGAGACAGGAAGAGGCCATGAAGGAACTGAAGCAGTTATTCTGCACCGCGCCAATACTCCTACACGCCGATCCCAAAAAACCCTACCGATTGGAGGCGGATGCTTCGAACCAAGCTCTGGGAGCTGTCTTATCCCAACGAGATGCCAACGGGAGACTCCACCCTGTGGCGTACTTCTCAAAAACCATGTTACCAGCCGAACAAAACTACACCATTTTAGAAAAAGAACTGTTGGCCATCAAAGAAGCATTATCCCACTGGAGGCATTATCTAGAAGGAACCCGAACCCCGATTGAGATCCTCACAGACCATCAAAATCTGGTTCATCTGAAGAATGCTCACTGTAAGAACGCCCGACATGCTCGATGGTCGCTGTTTTTCAGCAGGTTTAACATGCAAATTACCTTCAGACCTGGCATATATAACTCCAAAGCCGACGCGCTGTCCCGGCTACCTGTTGGATCAACTAAAGAACCCGCCAGAGACCCTGTTCCAATTCTATCTTCAACACAGTTCACCAGAATTCGGGAAACCGAAGATCCAACCGTGGCTTTGTCCGATTGGGACGACTGGGTGCCAGAGTTCAATGAAGAGGAACGAGAAGCGCTGCTTCACTCTGGAGTCGCG
Organism: Desmognathus adatsihi; assembly: GCA_032275005.1. NCBI lineage: Eukaryota > Metazoa > Chordata > Amphibia > Caudata > Plethodontidae > Desmognathus > Desmognathus adatsihi. Next base: position 3,039 of record JAUEJF010364573.1, on the reverse strand, counting down.
ATGGAACTGGACGATCTCGGAAGGTGGACACACAATGGAAAAATTTTGGTACCTGAGACATTTCGGAACCAAGTGCTACGATGGGTTCACGACGACCCCTCCGCTGGGCATCTGGGAGTAGAGAAAACAAAAGAGTTATTTACTAGGATGTTTTGGTGGCCAGATTGGAGGGGGTCTATTAACCGCTATGTGACAGAATGCCCGGTATGTGCTCAATCGAAGGCTTCCCATGAAAAACCCGCTGGTTACTTGAAACCTTTGGAAACGCCTCCCGGCCCTTGGCATTCCATTGCCATGGATTTCATTCCTGAATTACCCTCCTCCATGGGTAAGACAGTTATCTGGGTGACCGTCGACTTGTTTTCAAAAATGGCGCATTTTGTAGCTCTACCCAAACTCCCATCTGCGAGTGAATTGGTGAACCTATTCGTGGAACACATCTACAAGTACCATGGCCTCCCGGCCAAGATTGTCTCTGATCGAGGGCCCCAATTTGTAGCCAATTTTTGGAAAGAGATCTTATCCCTTTGGGATATTCAGTCAGCACCATCCACGGCGTACCATCCCCAAACCGATGGTCAAGCAGAGCGGACCAACCAAACCCTGGAGCAATATATCCGATGTTACACCCTCGAAAACAAGAGAAATTGGGCTAAACTACTTCCTATGGCAGAATTTGCCTTCAATAATGCTTACCACTCCTCGATCAAGATGAGCCCGTTCGAATGTGTCTACGGCTTGAATCCCCGACTGATTCCATCGATCGATTCCCACTCGACAACGCAACTAAAGGTACCAGCAGTAAAACATACCACAGAGAAGATTGGTAAAATCCAAGCTATGGCCGAACACTGCTTAAAAGAAGCCAAAAAGACCTATGAAATCCAAGCCAATAAGAAACGGAGGGAGGCCCCTCCATACAAGGAAGGGGATTATGTGTGGTTGTCCACCAGAAACCTGGAGTTGTCCGGTTACATCAGAAAGTTTAAACCCAGGTTTGTGGGACCTTTCAAGATCCTCAAGAAACTTTCCAAATTGAACATGAAGCTAAAACTCCCCACTACCTGGAAAATACATAATGTGTTCCATGTGTCCCTTCTCAAAAAAGCCACCATTACCACTCGTCTGACAAAGAAGACCTTGAGACTGAACTACTTTGAATGTGAAGCAGATAGAATCTTGCAATCTCGGACAAGAGAGGGGAAAACAGAATATTTGGTCTCCTGGAAAAATTGCTCCTCCAAAGAAAACTCATGGGAGGAAGCGGTATTTGTGGACAACAAACTTATTAAACAATTTTTGGAAGGGGGTTCTGAAGAGGGGGAAAGTGTTACGGGCGCATCAACTAAAACACCCGCCTCCCAGTAATATATTTCCACGCCCCTGTCCCTGTCCCTGTCCCGCTGTGCCTTGAACTGAGACTGACATGGAACCCTTATTTTCCTCTTTTGAATTAGCCAATTAATTACTAAGTAAAATCCCTGTTTGTATGGCAAGTTCGCCCGATGCCTCCCTTGAGCTTGAAACATCTTGCAATCACCATAATAGACAGCCATTAAAAATATCAGGACAATTGTCCATCGTCTCACGCCGTACTCACCCAGCGTCACCAGTAACCATGGCGACTCGGTCGGTGTGCGAGTCTATGAACTCCTGACCTCTGCAACGATCCTTGTCGCTTTTGCTACGAAGACTTCAACCTGACAGGACGCTCCTGCCCTGTTCTCCCTTCAGTAATCAAAACTCCTCAGATCTGCACTCCGAAGCAAGCCATCCATATTCGCCTGGTGAGACTGCTATTTTTCTGCGTACCGCAGCCGCTTGTTTTTCGGTGACCTCCCTGGGATTGTGGCCCGGGCCCGGGTCCGCCTCAGGTGTCACATTCGGTCGCGCGCGGTCTCGTCTCTGGGGAGACGGACCCGCTCGTTGTGGACTATTGTGAATAAAATTCCCGCCTGCTTGAAGCCAAGACACTGCTCGTTTCTTGTCGCGCTTCTTGACTGCCTTGCGCGCTGCGCGCTCCTCAGCCACTGCTTTCTCCCTGAGGCCGCAGCCGCGCGAGAGTAGTGTGCTGTCGCTGAGGCGGCTCGCCTCGCAGCACCGTGACATTTTACTTCAGACATCTTCACGTCATACAAAGAACTTGCCCAGGGCCATCGACCCTGGTCTGGAGACTTTTCTCCACATCTGTAAATCTACCGAATCAACGCTGATACTCGTCGGTGTCAGCCCGTCAGGTTACTAATATCCTGTGATAAAGAAAATACATGCCCGTGGGCTCCACGAGGTCTTCCACGGATCTTCCGACTGAACTGCCGACGATAGGTGGAAGGTTGGTGAACACCCGAATCCGTTCACCGTTCCTCGACTACATTACCACATCTTCCGGATCATTCGCACTGTATCCTTTGTACTGTCACTGGCCTGGTAATGTATGTATGTAGTTCACTGCAATTGTGACTTTTCCATCATTTTGAATTTGCATCCTTAATTATTATCACTACCAGTTAAGAGTCGCTGGAAGGATTGTACTACGGATAATACCTGAACCCGGCACCACCCCCTCACAGGTATAGCTCGTTCCCCGAGTTGTCCCTAAAGAGTATTTTCTTGAGTGTGTTACTGTGGGGGCAATACTAAGGACTTCTCCTGTCTTACAGGCCCCTGAACCTACGCACCGGGGAGGGTCAAAATCGATTGAAACATCTGGTGGTGCCGGCGAGGTTCACTGAAGAGTGGGCCTCGCTGTCATTGTCTATTACATCAGGTCCTGGAGACGCTGACATCAACAAACCCTATATATCCTTTATTGATATTACTGTAATCACCACATTGTGCTACCCTGAGCATTCTGCGAATACTCAAGCCTTGTCAGATAGCAAAAGCCACCTGATCTCCCTGACCTGATGGAGGCGACAATTGAAAAAATCAATCAGACTCTAATGGACTTGAGAGTAGACCTGGAAGAGAGCAGAAAACAGACTGCTACTCTCCAAGAAACGGTCAATGAACTACAGACCACCATGGGGGGGCGGAGCA